>PVJI01008004.1:0-74021 GCA_004026765.1 Micronycteris hirsuta
CCCGCAGGCCATCCCTGTCCTGATTTCTATCACTGTGAATTAGATGTACCAGCTCTTAAACATCATACAAATGGATCCCACAGTATGTACTTTTTGGGGTCTGGCTTCCTCCACTCAACACCATGTCTGTGACACTCGTTCATGCCGGGCAGGCGGCAATAGAGCGTTCTCTTCTGCTGCTGAGTGGCATTCCGTTGTAGAGATATGCCAGTTTCTTTATCCATTCTCCTGTGGATGGCTGTTTGAGTGGTTTTCACTTCTTGCCTATTATAAAACTCCTATGAACATTCTTAAATAAGTGTTTCTGTGGACAAATGTTTTCATTTCTTGCGGGTTGATAATAATTAGGAGTGGAAACAGTGGGTCACTGGGTAAGTTATAAAAACTAACAAACTGTTCTCAAAAATGGACGTACCTTTTTACACTCCCACTGGCAACGTTTGACATTTTGTGCTGCTTTGTATCTTCATAAGCATTTGGCTTTTCAGTGCTTTTTACTTCAGAAATGCCATTTCCCTGATGACTTATAAAGCCGAGTACTTATTCACGTGTCCATTGGCCATTGGTATATATTATTCTGTGAAATGTTTGTTGGAGTCTTTTGCTCCTATAAAAAAATGAGTATTATTTATTTTTGTTTTTTGTTAACTATTTTTACATTTATAAATAGGAGAGAAATATTACACAAATCATCCATTCTTAGAGACAGTTTTCTTTCTTTCCAATCTGTAGGCTTTTTATTTCTTCGTCTTGCCCAATTTTCCTGGCTAGAACCTATAGTACAACACTGAATAGAAGAGATGGAAGTACACACCCTTGTCTTGCTCACGATTTTAGGGGGAAAGCTTTCAGTTTTTCACCAGTAAACATGCTATTACCTGTGCTTTTCCATGAATGCCCTTTATCAGGTTGAGGGCGTTCATTTCTATTTGCAGTATGTTGAGTATTTTTTATCATGAAAAGACTTTTAGATTTTGTCCAATGCCTTTTCTGCATCTCTTGAGATGATATTATAATTGGTTTTTGTTCTATTAATATGATTAATTGATTTTTGGATGTCAAACTAATTTTGAATTCCTGGGACAAATTGCAGTTTGTCATAGTGTATGATCCTTTCTACAGATTGTTGAATTTGGTTTACTAGTATATTGTTGAGGATTTTGCATCCATACTCACAGGGGATATTGGTCTGTAGCTTTCTTCTCTTAAGATGCCTTTTTCTGGTTTTAGGTGTTGAGTAACACTTGTCCTTTATAATAATTTTTACTTCTATCAGATCAGCAGTATGTCTTCTCTTCTGTTTCTGATTTTACTAATTTGATTTTTTTTCTTTTCTCCTGGTCATCTGGCCAAAGGTCTGTCAATTTTGTTGATCTTTTCAAAGAAACAAATTTTGGTTGTATTAATTTCCTCTATTTTTTCTTTTTTTTTACATTTTTATTTTTAAATTATAGTTGACATACATTATTATATTAGTTTCAGGTGTGTAACCACATCATTAGGCATTTATATAACTTACAAAATGATCACCCTGATAAATCTAGTACCCATCTGACACCATGTATAGTATTAAAATATTATTGACTATATTCCCTGTGCTGTACTTTACACCCCTGTTACTACTCTGTAACTACCTATCTGTACTTCTCAACCCCTTCACCTTTCTCACCCGGCCCACCACGCCTTCTCCCACCTGGCAACTCTCAAAATGTTCTCTGTATCTATGAGTCTTTCTGTTCTGCATGTTCCTTTATTTCGATTATTAAATTAAAATACTTTTATGTATTCCATTGTAATTTATTTATTGTCTTCTTTGCTATACTTCTTTGTATTAGTCTTTAGTGGGATTACAATATGCATCCTTAATTTATCATGGTCTACTTAACTTAGAATTAATATTTTATCATTTCATGTAAAATATAAGATTCTTATAACTGTGTGTGTGTGTGTGTGTGTGTGAGAGAGAGAGAGAGAGAGGGAGAGAGGTCTCCTACCTACTCTTCATGGGACTGGAGTTTTATACTTTACTTCTACACATAGTATAATTCCATATATTATAATCTAATATAATCTTACTATTTTTCTATTAATAATCAGTTGCCTTTTTTAAACAAACTAAGAAAAAAGACTCTCTTATATTTACCCACCTATTTACCATATCCTTGGTTCTTTGTTTCTTTCTGGAGATCTGAATTTTCATCTAGTATTGTTTCCATTCAACCTAAAGAATTCCCTTCAGAAATTCTTGCAGTGAATGTCTTTTTGCAAAAAATTCCCTCAGTTTTTGTTTATCTGAAAATGTCTTTTGAGAGATATTTTTACTGCATGTATAAAGGGTTGACAGCTTTTTTTTCTTCCAGCACTTAAAAATGTCATGCCTTTGTCTTCTCTATTGTTTTCAACAAAAATTCAGTCACCGTTTGTCCCATTGTATCAATGCCTTTATTCCCTGGCTGCCTTTAAGACTTCCTCCTTAACCCTGGTTTTGGGCAGTATGACCGTGATGAGCCTGGTCAAGGTGTTCTGGGTATTATCCTATTTAGGGTTCCCTGCGTTTCTTAAATTTATAAGACACATTTTTTCTAAAATATGTTAATTTTGGCTATTATCTCCTTGACTATTTTTGGCACACTCTTTCTCTTTTTTTCTGAATTTCAATGACATGTATATTAAACTGGTCACTAAGCCTCTGTTCATTTTTTCCCCAATCTTTCCCTCCCTCCTTCAGATTGGATCGTTTCTATTGATCTGTCTTCAAGTGTATCGACCCTTTCTTTGCATCCTCCAAATACTGTTAGATCCACCCAGTGAATTTCCTATTTATAATATTGTGATTTTCAGTTCTAGAATTTCATTTTGTTGTGTTTTTCTTCGTTCACTCTAAAGTCTATTTCTTTTAATGCTCTGATCATCCTTATCATAGCTTTTTTTTTTTTAAGATTTTATTTATTTATTTTCAGAGAGAGGAGAAGGGAGAGAGAAAGAGCAATGTATGGTTGCCTCTCACATGGCTGTCACCGGGGACCTGGCCCGCAACCCAGGCATGTGCCCTGACTGGGAATCGAACCAGGACCCTCTGGTTCCCAGCCCGCGCTCAATCCACTGAGCTACACCAGCCAGGCATTATCATAGCTTTTTAAATATCTCTTTTCTAATTCCAAAATCTGGATCATGAGAAAACTGTATCTCTTCTATGCTTTTTTATCTTGATTATGGATCATACTTTCCTGCTTCTTTGAATGTCTCATAATTTTTTATTTTATAATGCACATTGTTCATAATATTGTAGGAATGTCAGATTAGGTTTTCTTCCTTTAATGAGCATTGAGTTTTGTTTTGACAGACAGATAAGTTATGGTGTGTCCCCTTGACCTTGTCAGGTCCAGTTTTGTTCTTTGTTATGGCTACCCTTGGCCAAGACCTACTAGAAACCCCCAACAGATGTCTCCCCCTGCCACCCACCTCGCATAACTCCCTCCTCTCAGATATTCTGTCCTGAGGATGTCAACTGCTTCAACAGATTTAAACCCCACCCTCTGCCCCCATCCGATATTGTGATCTGAAAAGTGTCTTCAGGCTGAATGTCAGGGTGAACGTGAGGTTCACTTATCATAGTTTCTTTTAAGAATCACTCCTTCATGGATTAAAGTGAAATTCGCATCGTTGTTTTTAAAAGTTTCATACATTAATATGCACACAGTACAAAATTAAAAGTGTAAAGAAAGTTAAATGGTGAAGAATGTCTCAACCGCATCTTATCTTTTCAGAGCTATTCTATAGAGGTATATAAAGCTAAGCTCCATTTTAAAAACAGAAAGAACACCATACCACAAACACAGTCTAACAGGTACTGTTGATGCCCTGTACGTGCCCTTTCTACTCATCGCTTCTGAGCACCCTGACCCTGTTTCCAACTCCAAGCACCTGCATTTCTTTGCCGGCAGGTTTGTTCTGGCCACAGGAGTCCCCTCAGCCTGCACCAGGGTAGCCTCAGTGCCAGGAAGTTAATGCCTCCTCCCAAGAGCCGATCTCAACCAATGACTAGCAGTTGGTGTTCAAATACACCAGCCCTCTTGCCTCTCTATTGAGATCACTGAAACACATCTGACAATGTCCCAGAGCTCCCCAGGACTGAGCCTCAGTTGCTGAAAAGTCATCTGCTCAATATCACACCCTTTCCTGACTTCCCTCCCTTCCCTATCTCACAACCAGTGTTTCCTGGGGTAAACCGTTTACATCCACATCCTTGTCTCAAGGTCTGCTTCTGGGGACATGTGACCCAACACACTGTATCTTACATCTTCATTTGTTTACCTAACAGTATATCCCTGGGATTATTCCACAACAATTCCAGCATCCAACCACTTCTCACTGCTGCCATCTGGCTTAAGCCACCATTGTCTCTCACCTAGATGATTTCAGTGGCCTCCCAACAGATTTTCTTTCTTTCACTATTGCTTCCCATTGCCAGCCTATCCTCAGCAGAGCAGCCAGGGGGTCCTGCTAGCTCCTCCAGCACTGCTCCTCTGCTCAAAGCCCTCCACTGGCTCCCCATCATACTCACAGTAAAGACTGATTTCCTTGATGCCCAATAAGTCCCTGTCTGAACTGGCCTCATTCCCCACACTCTCCCCCTCACTCACTCAGTTCCAGCCACACTGGCTTTCTTGCTATTTCTGGAACATGACAGGCACTCTTCCGTCTTGAACCTTTGCACAGGCTGTTGCCTCTGCTTGGGGAACTCTTCCCCAGGTATCTCCATATCTCACACGCCATCACCTCCGTCAGGACTTCATTTAGATAGCCTTCTCGCGAGCCCTCCTCTAGAAATGATATAAATTTCAATGCCCCTCCCCGACCATTCCTATTTCCTCCTGTGTCTTTTAAATTTTTATTCCCTTTATCACATTAAAAGCATACAATGCCCTGGAATATTTCTTATTTCTTCTTGAATTTTGATGATCTCTGCACTAGCTAAACCTGAAAACAATCCCAATACAGTGTGTTAGTCTTATCAGCATCATCATCACTACCATCACTGCTCAGACCTGGTTTATAACCAGGGCACACCAGGTTGTAGTTGCTCATATGTCTGACTCCTTCACGAGATCGGGTTTTCTTCAGGGGCAGGGTGGGCCCAGGATTGAGCTATGGACAGGGTCTGACACAGCGAAGGCCCATGTCATTAGATTGTGTCCACCAGGATACCAAGGGCAATATCCCTAATTTAGGATCTGTAAGTTTAATTACACCTGCAAGGTCCTTTTGCCATGTAATATAACATATTCACAGGTTCTTGGGTTTGGGTCGAGGACCTGTCTAGGGAGCTGTTTTACTCCCTCTCCTTTGTTCATTCATTCAACAAGTATTTTTTAGCTTTGTAGTCGACCCCATTGGTGCCTTCAATGTGTGCCCTGCCCAGCTTCCCACTGCCAGCACTTGCATGACCTGGCCAGAGGCTTTCTCCAGCTTCCAGAACAACTTTGCAGAGCCCACAGAGTAGGACAGAAGTGCTAGGGAGTTCACACCCGGCAGGAGCAAAAGTCAACCTATGGCTGATGGGAGTTGGTGGATAAATATCCCACCACCATCGCCCTTCAGATGGGGTAACTCTGAGGCATGTGTCTACACAGGCTCCCAGAAAACTTCCCTCCAGTTGCCCTTAGTGGTAACAATAAATAAAGCACATTTTCACAGCTATCTTTCTTTCCTGCCTCAATTCCTACTCCCTGCCTCAGATATGCTTTAAACAAAGTACTGCCACTGTTATCTTTGTCTCAAGGTCTGCACTTGTTACCTGACAGGCACTATTCAAGGCCCTATTATTATCTCCATTTTACAGATAAGGGAACTGAGGCACAAAGAAGACAGTAATTTGCCCACACAGCTAGCATCTGGCAGTCAGGATTCAAACCTGGGCAGTCTGGATCCAGGGTCCCTACTGTTATAAAACATAAGCACCATACCACCTTTTTTCCCCAGCCATAAATTAGAAACCATATTTTCTGTCTCATAGTGTCACTGTGAGGATTAAATGAGATAGTGCTTGTAAAGGCTTAGTCGTAATATGGCGCACAGTGAGCACTCAATGAATGGCAGCTTAAAGCAACAATAACAACAATACTACTAGTAGTGGTGATAATAATAGTAATTCTGAGGTTAAGGATTGGGTCAGTGTCCTGCCAGTTCAAAGGGAACTGGTCACTCTGCAAGCAGATCCGTTTTCTAAGAGGGAATGAACAGCCCAGCTAAGTGCAGAGGAAGGTGGAGGATGTTGTTATGGCAACTGATGTGTCTTTTTGTGTCCTCACAGCTGAATAGGTGGTAGAGCAAGGGAGGAAGGAGCTCCTCAAAGGAAGCTAGCAGGAAGCAATATGAGGACAGATCGAGGGGAGCCCCACCTCCCTGCCCCATCCTGGCCCAGCAGCAGTGACTTCCATGTGGTGGGCTGAGACTGGAGGAGAGCCAGGCAGACTGCTTCTTTGCTGAGCTGGGGGTACAAGGGTGCTCAGAGGCCAAGCAGAGAGGGAAAGCATGGGAAGCCACAACCCCAGACCCTTAACTTTGAGTACCCAAAGGCAGTAAGCTTTGTGAACAAGGAATTCAGGTCCTTCACCTTCGGTGGAATGAGTGCTCTGGAAGCACTATTCCAAGAGCAGAACCTAGCATCTCCACAAAAGGGCTGGTCTGACTCACGTGGAACCCAACATAAGAGCTAGGTATAACCATCCATGCAAAGAAACCAAGTCACTTCTCTTCCCCATTTCCTCTCTGCCTGGTATGGTAGTAATTCATATGTATACATTGTCTTCCTTCATAAATTGTAGAATCTCTTCATCCATCTATCCATGCATCTACTCATCCATTTCTCCATTGATACAACCATCCATTTATTTCTCCATCCATCCGTTCAACTTTCCATTGATCTCCTTATCCTTCCTCACTCATTCATCCATCTACCCATCTATCCATTTATCAGTCCTTCCATGCATATACTAAACTAGTTCACTGGAGAGTGATCTAGGCATGTGGGATTCAGCTATAAACAAGAGAATTATAATCCCAGCCCTCTCAAACCTCAGGGTTTTATAAAAGAAACAGACAGGCAGGCAGGCATTGGACATACAGAAAGGGAAGCACATGACATAGGTGGTAGTCTGAGGGTTTCAAACTGGCGACATCAGACTGATTAATATATTTATGGAATTCATCCCACTGATATATTTTATTTGACCTTCAGAATATTTTAAAATAAAAACATTTTACACAAAATTCCTAATTTTCAGGTTCTCATGAAGAATCATGTGATCTGATCAGTCTGAGCTTCCATTCTCATGTGGTGACAATCATTAGACCTTAATAACAGAACCCTTCAAGTTCTCCGCATGTTGTCCCATAGCAAGCCTGGCGTCTCCAGGTATTTCAGTCAGCCTGCCTAGGAGCAGAATCAGGATGACCTCAGCAGCAAAGGTCTATCCTCTGCATAGCTAACACGGCTCCGCTGTGGTAGAAACCGCAAGCCCTTGCTCTGGAAATGCAATAGATGGTGATAAGTAAGCTGGGGAGAGGTGGGAGCAAAGTGTTCAGGGACCCGCAGGCTGAAACCACTAGGTAGGGGGTCCTCAGGAATATGACTTACCCAGCCAAAGCTGCAAGCTTGGCCTCACTCAGGGCCTTCTCTGAGTCCACTGGGCCCCCAGGATGGTTCTGGGCTCTCACAGCACTCTAAATTTGTCTTATCAGGATTTGGATTAAGTAATTAATTGTGAAATTTGTTGCCAAAGTTCTGTGCTTCAGTTACGATTCTTAGGATACAAGCTACAGAAATGGACTCAGACTCACGTATAAGTCAAAGGGAATTTTGGTTGACATGTATCAAGGGCTTGAACCTAGAAAAGCTAGAGCACCAGTCTGGGACCGAGGCAGAAACCCAAGAATGTCAGAGGGCTGGGACGTCAGGACCTCCGGGGTGGGACCGTAGCAAGGGCAATTTGGTGAGTATGCCACCACCCAATGAGGAAAATCCAACCATTTTCTCTCTGTCCCTCTAGTTCCAAATCAAAAAGCTGTGATTAGTGGGCTAGTTGATGGGTCAAGGGTCAATCCTTCAGCTAAAAGGAGGGTCTCTGACTGGACTCCCATTTGCTGTAACCAAAAGCTGATGCTTACATCCTTGAAGGGAAAATGTTAGGGATTTAAGTTAAGCTCCTTTGTGCCTTGCTTTGTAGATTTGACTTGAAACATTAAAATATTTTATATGATTACGAAACAAAATTAAAGTTTTTTTAAGTCACAAAAATAAAAGATAAAATTAAACAAATAAACCTCAGAAAAAGTTGGTAGTTTAACCACACAGTAAAGAATTATTTCTTAAAAACAGAGTAATTTGACTGCACATCCCTAATGGGATATAACCTAAGAACCCTGAAAACAAAAATAACTTCCAAACTAAGTGGAAAACAGTACTAAGAGCCTATTCGTGTCGTATCTGTGTAAGGTGTTAGAAACCCTGATGAGGCAGGCAGACACTTCTGACCTCATGGATCTGTTGTTTGGTGGCCTCTACTATCTATTTCCCTTCCCTTTCCAATATCATCCCAATTTCATTAAAAAAAAGTGTTACTATGAAAAATTTCAAATATATACAAAACTAGACAAAATGGCATAAAACCCATGTATCCATCACCAGCATCACCCATTATCAAACTTGTTCCATTTCACCCCTGCCCCCCAAGATTCTGTCTTCTCCCGTGTTACTCTGAGGCGAATTCCAGACTTTGTATTATTTCAATATGCCTTCATAAATATTTTAGTATGTCTCTCTAAAAGATAATGACTCTTTAAAATTAAATAAATAAGCATAATACCATTATCACACCTAGAACAAATAACTCTTTAATAGCATCAAATATCTTTTGTTTGGATTTCTAATTTTCCCATTATTTCATAAACACTGTAAAACGTTTTATGGATTGTTTGAACTGGAATCAAATGCATTGTGACTGGATGTCTCTGAAGGCTATTAATTTATGGGTTTCCTTTCCATTGTTCCCTCCCTTACAATGTATTTCTTTCTTTTAAATTTTTATTTATTTATTTGTTTGTTTAATTATTTATCTTAGAGAGAGGAAAAGGAAGGGAGAAAGAGAAAGAGAGAAACATTGATGTGAGAAAGAAAGACCGATCAGTTGCCTCTGGTACACACCCCAACCGGGGACCGAACCCACAACAACCCAGGCATGTGCCATGACCAAGAATTGAACCGGCGACCTCTCACTTTGTGGGATGATGTCCAACCAGCTAAGCCGCACCAGTCAGGGCTACATTATATTTCTTAAAAAAGAAGAGAAAAGAAAAGAAAAGAAAAGAAAAAAAAGAAAAGAAAAAGCTGGATTACTTTTTCTATAGAGTTTTCCAGAAAAATCAGTTTCTGGATTTTGCTGAGAAGATTGGTGCAGCGTTGTTTCATGTGTTCCTCTGTCCCCTGGATTTCCTGGAAACTGGCAGCTGGTCTTGAGCTGTGCTTTCAGGGGTGGTTGCCCCAGCCACTGAGCACTTGAAATGCGGCTCATCCAAAATGAGATGTGCTGTATGTGTCAAATACACACCAGAGTTTAAAGACTAAGTATGGAAAAAGACTGGAAAATATTTCATTGATCATTTTTATATTGATTATATATGGAAGTGATACTATTTTAGATATACTGGGTTAAATAAAGTACATTATTAAATTAATTTCACCTGTTTCTTTTAACTTTTTCAACACACATTCTAGAAAATTTAAAATTATATATGTAACATGTGTGGTTTGCATGTGCATGCATTTCATTGGAAAGTGCTGGGCAAGGGGTCTAGCTGGACTTAAGCACCGTTTCTGGCTGTGTCAGGGCCATGTCACGTTCTTCCATCAGGAGGTCAGCCTGCCTTCCGGCGATGTTTGCAGCCACTGATAATCAAAGACTGGATGCACTAACCTACTGGAGGTTGTAAAATTATATTCTCATGTCATTCTTCCATCTTTATTTATTAGGTGCCATGCTATAAAGAAAAACTTCTTGTCTTAGGGAAATTAAGTCAGCTCCTCCAAGAGGTCTTCCCTGATGTCCCTGAATAAGGTGAGTCACGGTCGTCCAATTCATACTGCCCTCCGTTCTGTCCCTTTTCACCATTTGCCATTATCAACTTATTTGCTTGCTTGAGTGTTGATTGGTGATGGTCTCTCTGCAGTGTAAGCATCAGGAGGGGAGAAACTAGCTCTGGTTAATCACCCACGAAGTCCCCGTGTCCCAGCCTGAGGAGGTGCTAGGGAAGTATTTGTTGAATGATGGAGGGATTCTGAAATGGACAAGACCCCAAACCATAACACGGGAAACTTGAGCTCTAATCCTGGCTCTGCTGGATGCTGAGGGTCAGTCCCAACCTCTGTGGGCCTCAGCTTCCTCAAATGGGGTGAGCAGGTGGGCAGTCTGGTCACTGAAGCATGGTTTTAGCTCTAGGGGCTCTACCTCTCCAGACTGGCCTCCCATTAGCTCATGCTTCCAGAGACCTCTCTCCCCCCAAGGCTGAGCTGGGGCCAGGTGGCAGATGATTAAATAGACACCCCACGGCTAAGAAATCTAAAAGCTAATTAACCCTAGCCCAGCAGACTCAAAAGAAGCCAGTCTGGCCTCTACCCTGATGGCGGGTGGCATTAATACCTAATGACTCATTCTAATCATTGTCTCCTCCCAAGTCTTTCCTGTTTCTCAAAACCCTTTCAATCAAGCAGAGTACCCACGGAGAGCCTCTGAGCCCTGTTCCCTGGGGGAAGAGGCCATGAAACAGAAAGCCACCCACCAGGAGCTAACAAGTGAACTGGCCAGACAAGCTTTAACATTCCGAGAGGATTGAACGATGGGAGCAGGGCAGGGTGAGGGAGAATGCTGCACCCGCCTCTCCAAGTTGCCAGAAAAATTCAGGGCAGCAAGGATGTAACAGTTCCTCACACTCTGCCTTAAGGATTCTAAAGGCTCCTAATGAGTGAATGAGATGAACTCAGTTGCTCTGGCCGGGTAGGTCAGTTGGTTGGAGCATCGTCCCTTGTACCAGAAGCCTAGGGTTAGGGCACATACCTAGATGGTGGGTTTGATGCCCGATTGGGTGACATATGGAAGGAAACCAGTCAATGTTTCTCATATTGATGTTTCTCTCTCTCTCTCTCAAATCGGTAAAAATGTATCCCCATTTTAAAATGAGGATTTAAAAAAAAAAGGTTAACTCAGTTAACAGGATTACCCCCAACTGGCCTTTTGGGAAATTGAGGCCAGTGGGGGACAGAGCCAGAAAGCCATCCCATACAGCTTTATTCATTTACTAAAAAAAATCTACGAGACACCTGCTGTGTGTTGTACAGTATACCAGGTGTGGAGGGTACACTGTGTCTCAGGGCAGGGTCCCGGGAAAAGTAGCTGGAGTTGGGATGCTCATGCCCATGTAGATTGGGAGCTCAGTGAGGATGGGATCCCTAGAGGAGGCTGGCTTCAACCTGACTCTGCAGGAGTGCACCGCTGAGTTGCTCCCATCTTGATGCAAGGGCACAGGATTTTTTCCCATGTGAGTTATTGGTAAGAGGCTGCCCCAGGTGTATGGAAGGCAGGACCTCCTAAGCAAGGGGGGTCCCGTCTGGCCAAGAGCAATTCTCAGTTAAACTGGGGGGGGGGGTCACAAAGAACACACACTGTGCTAGGTACTACTGTAGGTAAAGAACGTAGATGGGCTTGGTTCCTACTTTCAGAGCCTTAGAGCCGCAGACTAGAGTATCAAGAGAAACCCTCAGGAAACTCACCAAGACCTCCTGACACCACCTCAGGAGGAGTTTTACTTCTCGTGGGAAGTAAAAGGGAGTAACAGTCACTACAATTGTGTGAGAACTACTTTGTGCCAAGCCCTAGCAGAAAAAAGAAAAATGCCAGAGCTTATACTGCAATGGGAGGCAGGGCCTCCAGGAGGTGACACTGCCCTATCACATTGCACTGTCTGTAAATGGCAACTTCCGGAACTGTGAAGTGTACAGCCTGGGCAACAAGACATAGCTGTCTCAGTTGGGGGGACAGATAGTAAACAACGTAAGTACATGTATCATGTTAGATGTGAGGAATGCTGAGGGACGTAAAGTGGAGGATACAGAAAGGGGACGGGCACAGGGGAGGGTGCAACTGTAGATTGGGAAGCCAGGGACAAGCTCATAAGACTACTCTGTCAGCATCCTAGCAGGAAACTGCAGGCACATCAAAGTGGGTCATTGGAGGAGAATCAGCAGAGGAAGATTTGGGGCAGGATGGAGGGAAACTGCAGGCCTAGTGCAGGGGGGCTACTATCGCCTGAAACCAGAAGGGGAGGAGACATGACAGAGACAGAGAGAGGAGCTGTGTGGAGAAGACACTGTCACCTGGGGAGGGAACTGGGGAGTAATTATGAGACCTCCCTTCTCTGTTACCGCAATCAAGGTGCCCTCCACAGCTGAACACAATGGAAGCAGTCTGTCGATTGAGTCCCTACAGACAGCACCTGGGGGTCAGAGTGGACACAGGTGTTGAGCGGATCCAGGCACGCAAATAGAAGATACTCACATGCCATTTGAGCAGAGACCTGAAGGAGAAAGGTCAATCAACATCAGGAGAAGTGTTCCTGGCAGAGGGAAGAGCATGGGCAAAGGCACCATGCTGGGAGCGAGTCTGAAACGTTTATGCCACCACAGCAGTGGCAGCAGAGTGAACCCATGTGGGTGAAATCAGAAGGTAACAGGAGTGCCTGGCTGATTGTCTAGGCTTTTGAATGAGATAAGAATCCCTGGGAGGGTGCTGACAGAGGAGAGGCATGCTCTGGCTGAAGTTTTGACAGGACCAATCTGGTTCAGGGCATACACTAGGCCATAGCAGAGACGGAGATTGGAAGAGCAGAGAGAAGCCATGCAATGCTCAGGTAAGAGATGTTAAAGGCTGGGATAAGAGTGATAGGAGCAAAGTGGTGACACATGGTTGGGTACTGATGCTGTTTTGAAAATGGAGCAATGGGGTTTTCTGATGGATTGGTTATGGGATGTGGGAGCAAAAGGACTTGTTACTCTTGTCTATTATCCCTCAGCCACTCATTTAGGGCAAATGTGGGTCCCTTCTAAGCAGTAGCTTGCTTGTTGTTGGTGGGGAAGGGGGACCTATGATATACACAAATTCCCTGTGAAGCCTCTTTGGAATTACCGTGGGCTGGGGACGGTGGCTAGAGAGTAATGATAGTCTTATAGTTCTGCCTGAAAGCGACATCTCTGTCCTTAAGTTTTATATACTTGCAGATGAAATGGTATGAAAGCTGAGATTTACTGCATAATAATATGGAAGTTGCTGAGGCTATAGAGGAAATAAAATCAGCCATAAATTGCGAGTTGTTGAAGTTGGGCAATGATACATGGGTGTTTATTACACTATGCTCTCTATTTCTGTGTTATCTGAATTTTTCCAAAATAAAAGTTTTTTAAAATTCCCTATTGTGGATCCTTGTGATGGAACTATTTTGTACAATATCTCGGCTGTGGTGGTGGTTCCACAAATCCACACGCGGGATACATTTGCAAAATGACACACACGCACAAATGAGAACATGTAACACTGGTGACATCTGAATAAGGTCAATGGATTGCAGCAACGCTAATATCCTGGTGGTGACATTGTGCTGCAGTTACGAGAGATGTTAACGCTGACGAAAAATGGGTCAAGAGTATGCGAGACCTCCTCTTAGTGTTTCTTGCAACTGCATATGAATCTATAACGATCTCAAAACAAAAAATTTAAAGTCCCTATAAAAGATTGGAGGGAAAAAAATGTTGGCAAGGATGTGAAGAAATTGGAATTCTTGTGCATTGTTGGTGGGAATGTGGAGGGGTGCAGACACTTTGCTACATGGTATGACCATTCCTCAGAAAAAATTAAACACAGAATTACCACGTGACCCAGAAGGTGGAAACAACCCTAATGTTTACTGACAGATGCGTGGATAAAAAGAGTGTGCTAAATTCATACAATGGAATATTATTCAGCCTTAAAAAGGAAATTCTGACACATGCTACAACGTGAACAAACCTTGAAGACATCATGCTAAGTGAAGTAAGCCAGGTACGAAAAGACAAGAACTGCGTGAGTCCACTTCTGTGAGGTCCCTAGAGCAGTCAGATGTACAGAGTGAACGCAGGACGCTGGCTGCCGGGGGCTGGGGGAGGGGCGGGGGAGTTAGGGTTTAATGGGCACAGAGTTTCGGTTCCAGGAGATGAAGGGCTCTGCGGATGGACGGTGCTGGCGGCAGCACAACACCGTGAATGTGCTCAGTGCCGCTGAGCTGTGCATTCAAAACGGTTAAAATGTTAAATTTTATGTTACGTATATTTACAACGATTGAAAAAAGATTTGGGGAAAGCAAGTACATCGATGTCTCAAAAAGGTAAAAAAAAAAGTAAGTGATAATCAGATGTCACCAGATTTCCTTATTTTCTGACCAGAATGACGTACTGAAAGGCGGAAGGAAAGCTGCCGACAGACTCGGTCTAGGAGCCCTGCCTTTCCCTTTCAGGGCCACCCAGGCGCGGCTCTTCCAGACAACAGTGATATCCGCAACATGAGGGAGCCTAAGGCAGTGAGAAACCGACCACCACGTCACCAGCCAACACCTGTGGCGACAGCTGCTAGGCCGGGCTAGTAAGATGTAACAGGGGCTGGAGCCACTGGTCAGCTCCCACACATCCTTCAGATCCCAGCGCCAACGGCCCTTTCTCAAGGACTTCCTTGATTCCTCGGACTAGATCATGTTTCTCTATTTCAGAATCACTGTAAATCCTGGTTTACCCTGGGCAGTCCCAGTTTGTGCCACTTGTCCAGGGGTAAATATTAATAGCAGACTTTCACACTCAAAAGAATCCAGGTTTAGAGAAATGTGTCTGTCTTGTTCATGTTATATTCACAATGTCTAAAACTGTTAAATCCACAGCTTTATGTTTAATATAAGCTCAATAAATATTGGTTGAATGAATGAATATTTTCATTATTTGGTAGGTGTTTGTGATGGCCATGGAGCTGCCCCTTTCAGATCCCCCCTTGGGTAGAGTGTAGCTGACTGACAGCCTCCAGCTGCTGTCCCAGGCTGCTCCCAGACAAAGAGTGGGGCGGGGGGCAGAGCCGGGCCTTCCCTCACAATGGGGATTCCTGCAAGAGCCAGTCTTTGCTCTGGGGTTCTCCATCCGCCCAGCCAAGGCTTTCTCAACACTGCACCACAGCCTGAGGCTCCTTCCACCCAAACCTCTTCCTCCCCGTCTCCTTTCACAGGTGGCAGACCTGCACTGTGATCTGAGGCTCTCCTGTCTACTTCCGCTTGCTCTCCCCTTCCTTCCTCACAAGGTGCTCCCCAATAAACCCCGTGCACATCTATTGAACTGGTTCTGCTTCTCAGAGGACCTGAAAGCACTGTCACAATAGGACCGTGAGGTGAGAACCTGAGTCTGACTCTCTTATTCCCACCAAGATACCCCTGACTCCCTAGAAGGAGGCAAGCCCCTGCCCAGCCCGTTCTCCCACTACTCAGTCAGCAGTTGGGGAATACGAGTCTGGCCAGTTCCCTGGCACTTTCACAGAGGACTCTTGCCCACTTAGCTCAGGAAACTTTCAGTCCCTTTCCCTCTTCCCACATATCTTCCCCTCTGGGTGTCACCCTTTGAGTTTCTTTCCAACTCTTACCTCCTTTAATGTCCCCCTCCAAAACTTAGCCTTATGGACATGAATTCTGCTTGTAACATAAACCAAATAAAAAACAAATAACAGTCAGTAACAAGAAACATAACTTGAGAAGACTTTGAAAGTGTCCAGACATTGTCATCAGCATCTTCACAAATGTCTCGATCATCTAATTAGATCTGCTTTTCTCTAGCGGCAATAATCAAGATCAATTAAATAGATAAGGAGCATTGATTAAACTGCTACAGCCTGAGTGGTACAGAAGCCTGGCTGCACATTAGAATCCCAGGGAAGCTGTTTTTTTTTCCATTTTTTTTTATTGTTGTTCAGTTACAGTTGTTCCAATTCCCCCACCCCCTGCCCCATTGCTCTCCTCTGCCCCATCCAACCCCACTCCCAAAGAAAATCCCCACCCCAATGTCCTTGTCCACGGGTCCTTTGTACATGTTCCTTGACTTGACGCTTCCCCTTCTTTCCCCAGGTATCCCCCTTCCACCTCCCCTCTGGTCACTGTCAGTTTGTTCTTTATTTCCATGTCTTTGGTTCTTTTTGGCACATTAGTTTGTTTTGTTGATTAGGTTCCACTTATAGGGGAGATCATGTGGTATTTGCCACTCACCACCTGGCTCATTCCACTTAGCAAAATACTCTCCAGTTCCATCCATGATGCCTTGAAGGGTAGGAGCTCCTCCTTTCTTCCTGCTGTGTGGTATTCCATTGTGTAAATGTACCACAGTTTTTTTATCCACTCATCTACTGATGGGCACTTAGGCTCTTCGCAGCACTTGGCTATTATAAATGATGCTGCTCTGAACATTGGGGTGCATAGGTTCTTTTGAATTGGTGTCTCAGGAGAATCCCAGGGATGCTTCTTAAAAACAACAATGCCTAGGCCCCACCACTGAACAATTAAAATGCTGAGGCCCAGGCCATACCCCAAGAAATTCAGACTTAACTGTTTGGAGTGGGAACCTGGGTGCCAGCTTTCCAGGGTATTAGAGTATGCAGCCAGGGTTAAGAACCACTGATACGAGACATTTCCCTCATGCTTTAGATAATTCTGTCAGGTGAGTGCTACTGTCTAATTTTACAGATGAGGAAATGGGGGTTAAGGGGGTTGGAGGGACCCAGAAGTCCAATTCTGGGCTCGGTGCTGGGCAGCGGCAGCCTGAAGCAGAGCCAGAGGAGGAAAGTGCTGAGAGTAACTTCCCTCTATCCCTCCCCCAGCCCACCTCCACTCCACCAACTCACCAGCTCTCACTTACAATGCTGTTCTCCACATGAGACTTGAGGCCCTGTTTTTTGTTTTTTGGGTTTTCTCCCTTATGCAAACATCCTGAAACAGTTACTCAATTATAATCACTTCAGAGGCAGAGTCTTATTGGATGGCTTTGACTATAGAGCCTAGCACAGTGCTTGTAGATACTTCAAAAATGTTTGTTGAAAAATTGTTTCAATATATTTGGATGAGAAGAAGGGATAGTTGAACAGACAGACATGGATAGATGGCAGTAAGCAGACAAATGGATATGGATGAATGGAAGGGCAGGCAATTGGATGGATGGGTGGATGGATGGATGAATGGATGTTTAGGTGAATGAATGGGTGAACACAAGAATAAGTTTGTTTAGATATTGCCTTGTGTCACAAAGGATTTGAGATACTTATAGTAAAATTAAAAAGCAAAAATTTATCACCTTTTCTATACCTGGCTCTGCTCTAGACATTAGAATATATCCATGAACAAGAGACAAAGATTTTTCTCCTTGTGAACCTTTCCTTTTAGCAGCATGAGACAGACAATAATCAATAAACATAATAAATGAGTAAATTACAGCGTATGTGAGAAGGTTAAGGGCTATTGATGAGAGAGAAGAGCAGGGAAAGGGAGATTGGAAAAGTCAGAGAGGCCGGGGTGGGGTGCAATTCTAAATGGGGAGATCAGGGAAGGCCTTATGGAGAAGGTGACCTCTGATTAAAGACTTGAAGGAGGTGAAGGAGGGAGACCTGCAGAGATCTAGGGGGGAAACTTCGTAGGTGGAGGAAGGGATTTGTGCAAAGGCTTTGGGTGGGCGTGTGCCTGCTGTGTTTGAGGGACAATGTCAGAGACCATGCAGCTGGAGAAGAGTGAGTGAAGGGGTGAGTAGAGGATGGTCAGAGGTCACAGGGTGGCCAGGTCATGTAGGGCCTTGCAGATGATGGTGAAGACTGTGGTTTCTATGCTGAGCAAAATGGGAGCCATGGGAGGGTTGTAAGCAGAGAAGGCACAGGATCAGGCTTAGATTTTAAAATGATCCCTCTGGCCTCACTGTTGTAAATCAGTCAGCTATAGGAGGTTAGGATAGACATAGGAATAGCAATGAGAAGTCAGCCAGCTAAGAAGAGATGGTGGCTCATGTCGTGGATTTCGTCCCGCAAAATCCGTCGGGGGGACCGCACCGATTGTGTGAATCAAACTCACCCAGAGACACGCTTGAAGAATAGAGTCCAGCAGCCACGGGTCTTTCCCTCCATCTTGGAAAAGGCCTCGGGCGTAGCTCAGCTGGGCTTTTTATTAGAAGCTTTAGGACACATTTATATTGGATTGATTATTCATGGGCTTATGCAGAACAGGGGTTTTCAGTGGGGTCATGAGGATATATGGGAAGGGAATAGATAAAGGGTAGGTTTACTCAGTAACAGAGCATTAGGATGTAAATTCAGGTCTGGTGGCAGACAGGACCAGGGTAGTATATTAAACAGGAGACAAGTAAATTGAGGGCAAGCTAACTAAGGCTGTTAACTTTTAGGACCATAAAACATTGAGGCAGTAATCCATTAACTTAAGCTTCTTGGCTCCGGGAGGGAGAGACTCAGCAAGTCAGAGAATTTCTTAAGATACATTTTTGCCAAATTCCCATTAGATAATTCCTTTTCCACTGACATGATCCATGCTTGTCCACACGGGAATAATTTTTCCTCATGCGGAGCCGTGCTCTTTACGCGTAAATTCTCAGGACTGCATGTTTATACACGTGTGGAAAGAATTCCCACAGGCTCAGACCAGGGTTGTGGCAGCTGAAGCGATGAGCGGTGCTCAGGTCCACACATATTCTGAAGGTAGATGGAACAGGACTTCATGGCAGTTTGCACATGGGGTGTGAGAGAAAGAGAGGAAACAAATTTGATGCTGGGGTTTTTGGCCTGAGTAACTGCAAGGAGTTGTGATCAACCTAAATAAGGAAAGCTAGGGTCAGGTCAAGGTTTGGGGAGGGGAGAAATCAGGAGTTTAGTTTTGGATACAGGAAGTTTGGATGTGCGTTGGATACCCAGGGGATAGATGTCAAGTAGGCAGTCAGTATTAGTCAAAATTCAGGAGAGGTCTAGGCTAAAGCTGTAAATGTGGAGTCACTTACATATAAGTGGTATTTAAAGTGGTAAGAGTGGGTGAGACAGGTGGGGAGGAGAAGAGGATCAAGGACTGAGCCCCAGGTCACCCAATATTAAGAAATTAGAGAAAGAAAAGGACCAGTGAAGGGGAATGAGAAGGAGAGAATACCAGGGTAGAGAGAATAGCTAGGGGGTCCCAAAATCAAGTGAAGAAGGGAGTCATCAACAGTGCCAAGCCACATAAGAGACAAGGCATGGTAAGTGACCATGGATTTTGCCACAAGGAGTTTTGGCTTTGTTAAGCCATTGGTGACCTTGACAACAGGGCATCTGTGGAGATGTGGGAGTGAATGTCTACTTGGAATGGGTGGTGAACTCACAATACAATATATGGATGCATATTATAGGATTGTACACCTGAAACCTATACAACTCATTAACCTATGTCACCCCAATACATTCAGTAAAAATGTTTTTAAAAAAGGATAAAGAAAAAAAAATGAGAGGGGGAAGTTGAAAAGATTGAGGATGGACAGTTTTTAGAAGTTTCACTACAAATGGGAGTGTGTAAGCTTATTGCTTGGCGGCCCCCAATGACCTTGCCTCTTGGTCTTTAAGTCATCATGTAGTCCCTTCCCTCGGATCTAAGTTACTCCTAGAAACACCTTTAACCGAGAATGTGGCAGAAGCTACACCGTGCTAATTCCAGGCCTAGGCCATAAGAAGGCTCGACCCACTTTTGTACTTTGGGAACCCAGTCGCCATGCTGGAAGAAGCCCAGGCCAAAAAGGCAGGCTGTGTGGAAGAAAGAATGGAGGCTCTCTGCTCAACAGCCCAACCAAGCTCCAGCCAACGGCCAGCACCAGCCACTGACCCTGGGACATCCGAACCCAGCGGAACTCCCAGAAGGCTACAGCCCCAACTAATACCATGTGAAACAGAAAAACTACCCTGTGGAGCCCTGTCAACCCACTAAATTGGAGAGATAATAAAATAATTGTATTTGAAAGCCAGTAGGGTTGGGAGTGGATTTTTAAGCAGCAACACTATCCAAAACTGGGAGACATGAAGTGGAATCTATAGGGGGATCGGGGTCAAGAAAATTATTGTTGTTGTTTAAAGATGGGGTAAATCACAGCATGTTTGTGTGCTGGTGAGAATGATCCAGAAAAGGTTAAAAATGAAGCTTGAAAAAAGAGGGAGGATGACTGGAGAGACATCCTTAAGTAGCTGAAGGAGGATGGGGTCCAGTGCACAATACAGATACATAAGTGCATGGTCAGCTCACCTGGCAACAGGTAGGAGGCTGAATATGTAGGAGGACATACTGGTGGAAGGGTCAGCGTGTGGTGGAAGAGAGAGTGAGGACTAGGAATAGGGGAGTTAAGGGTTTAGGAGAGTGGAGGAGTAGAGTTGGAGTGTGAATGAATAGAAAGATAGAACCTAATTGCCAGGCAACACAGAGAGCTCTCTTTACATTCAAGGTCATGAATTTTAAAGTTGAGCAGAGTCAGGCTGGTTATCAGCTTTTCTACAGCCACGTTCATCTGCAGCTGTTTGGGGGCGGAGGCAGAGTTGGCTGAGAGTGGGACATGACCAAGATGTGGCTGTGCCAAGCAAGTGTGGAAAACACAAAAAGTTAAGTGAAGAAATAAAGACCTCAGGAAATGTGACCTGAGGATTAAAAGCTCAAAACTATGAGCAACATTAGAAAACAAACCGTGGAAGGGGAGAGAGAGAGGAAGAAAGACAGACAAAGAGGCAGAGAGACAGAGAGGCAGTGAGAAAAGAAAAATAAGAAGAAAATATGATCATGTTTGAGATTGGTGTCATTAGGCAATCGCAGTTAAGTGTAGATGAGTTTCAGATCCTGTACCAAGAACAAGTTTTGATGTGAAGGATAGGCAGGGAGTCAGGAGCCTCGGACAAACATGGAGGTGACAGATGAAGCCCTTGCTACTCCTTCTCTCATCTCCAACCCCACCCTGCCCCAGGACAAACTTGGCTCCTTTTTAATTTGGTTTCAGTTCACCCTAGGGTGGAGCTTCCTGTCCCTCTCCCACTCCTCCCTCACTCCCCTAAACCTCCCCTTCCCTGGTTGTTAGAAAGCTCCTCAGAGGAACGTTGCCCCAGGAAATTCTCTCCCAGAACATCCTTAACAGCCAACTCCAGAGGTGAGAAGTATCCCAGCAGCGTGGCAGCAGGAAAGCCAGCTTCTGGCTTCTAGGCTGGGAAAGCAAGGCAGGCAATCACACAGTGACCTCTTGCCAGAGGCACACCTAAGGCTTCTGGGAAGAGAACCAGACCCTGTCCAGAGATGGGATCCCCTGACTCTCACACACCTTTCTGGGTGTCAGCTGCTCACCTGTTTCCCAAGAGAATCATCTATTAAAAAGTACAGATGACAAGGCTCCTACCCCAAGCTGGCAGTAGGACCTAGAAATCCTTATTTTTAATTAATTCCCCTGGTGATCCTAAGACACAGTGAAGGTTGGAAACTACCAGTTCATCTCTTTGGGCCTCAGTTTCCCCATCCATTATAAAAGTTAACACAGGAGTCTACATGTGCTCCCCAAGCACAGATTTGCTTTGAGCCCACAACACACTAGCAGTGTTATTATTATTCCCATTTTTGAGGTGGGAAGAATGAGGTTCATAGAGGCAAAGGGATGAAGTGGTGGGCCACAGGATCTCTAACGGCATTTACAGTGCTTGGGTTTGAGGAACCTGAAAGGATTGCAGTGGGCCAGCAGAATCTGTCTCCCAATGCTTGGGGCTGACTTAGGCTCTAACATGCCCAGGAGACTCTCAGGGGACTCGGATGAGTACTAGGCCAACATGTGTGTCCAAACATGTCACTGTACATGCATAAGTGAGGTTTCCTCCGCTCACCAGCATCCTTCCCCCTTCCACACATAAGCCCCCAGTTTCTCCCTGATCAATTGCTGCCTAACCTATAACCTATCTGGAAATCTCTGCTGCCATTTCTGAGTAAGTGATTTATGCACAGTGTCAAGCGGGTGAGTTGAGAAATTGGGAGAAAGTTCCATCTGGCTGAATCACTTCAAGAGGGAGGGGCTAGAGAGCAGTCTGTAGCTAGGGGAGCCCCATGACATAATGTGTTACTTAAGAAAAGTTCCTCTGCTTGTGTGCAGATGAAGGGGAGACTGCATTAGAAGAAGTAAGCCATAGTTATGAAGCTATGGATAACCACAGCTTAGACTGGGGCGTGGGGAGGAGATAATGGAGACGTGATGGCCGTGGTGGCTGATTGGATGGTGGCATGAAGGGGGAAGAGCTGAGGCAGTGCTCGAGGTTTTGGCTTGAGTCTGGGTGATTGTAGGTATTGTGCATGGAGATGGGACAAGGGAAGGAAGGGACCATGTTATCTTCAGATTTATGCTCAAAGTACCTGGCACGTAGTGGACCTACTGTGAAGGGACTGAGGTGCTAGCATGTCCTCTTGGGTGAGACTTCTGAGAGATTTTCTGTTTTCATGGTGGGAGAGTATCCAGTGCCCTGGCATCAGAGTTAAGGTCCCTACTAGTCTCAAAGGTGCCCCGGTATGAATTAGAAAAAGGCAACCCCCAGAGAATGGGAGGAGCTATTTACAAATCACGTATCTGATATGTATCTAGTATCAAGAATATATTTTAAAAGTCTTACAAATCAACACTGAGAAGCAAACAACCCAACTAAAAATTTGGCAAAGGATCTGAATAGACATTTCTCCAAAGA
Organism: Micronycteris hirsuta; assembly: GCA_004026765.1. Classification (NCBI taxonomy): domain Eukaryota; kingdom Metazoa; phylum Chordata; class Mammalia; order Chiroptera; family Phyllostomidae; genus Micronycteris; species Micronycteris hirsuta. The sequence goes on from PVJI01008004.1 coordinate 22,857, forward strand.
AGTTAAGCAAATGGCCAATGAGCATATTGAAAGATACTCAACATCATTAGTCATTAGGTAAATGCAAATCAAAACCACAGTGAGATACCATTTTATACCTATGAAGGTGGCTGACTAAAAGAAAAAACGTAGAAGATGCGTGTAGGAAGGGTGTGGAGACTCTGGAACCCGCAAACATTGCTAACGAGAATGTAAAAAGGTGCATCTGCTCTGGAAGGCAGTTTGATAGCTCCGCAGGAAGTTAAACATAGAATTACCATGTGATCCACAATTCCCAGGTATGTCCCCATGAGAATAAAAGGCACACGTTAACATGAAAACTTGCACAAGAATGCTCATGGCAGCATTATTTGTAACAGCCAAAAAGGGCTAATGACCCAAGTGTCCACCAACTCATGACTGAATACACAAATGTGGAATATCCATATAATGGAATATTATCACCATAAAAAGGAGTGAAGTATTGATATAAATGCTACAATGTAGATAAGCCTTGAAAACAGGCTACATGAAAGACAATCTCACTAGACAACACGTTATAGTGTTGGTTCCATTTATATGAAAGGGAAGAACAGGAACATCGATGGAGACAGAAAGATCAGTGGTTGCCAAACAATGGAGGAGGGGAGAATGGGGAGATTCAGAGCTGGTTTGGGGGTGATGGGAATGTTCTAGAAATGGATGGTGGTGAAGGCTGCACAAAATTTTGAATATACTAAAACCACCCAAGAAGGAAAATAAGCCCTTCTTCCAGCTCTAAACATGATGGTTGACTTTGGCCCAGCTCCAAGGTCTTTCAGTCAGCACACCCTCCAGCTGAGTATTCTGCCGAATACTCAGATTCCTTAAGCCAAGCCTCTTCTACACACCCAAATTTTCTCATTCTTTCCACTCCCACTACACAGCTTTTATACCCCACATATCTGCAGGAGCCTGCTGGGGGCTCACCCTGCCCTCTCATGCCCCAGCCTCTGTGCTAAGCCACCTCCCCATTTCAAAACCCTGCTCTCTGCTCACCTCTTCCCAGAACCTCCTTTAGAGGAGCCCCACTGACTTTCCACCAACCCTTTGCACTTGTAAAAACACCCAATTGCCTGGGTTAAACCTCAACTCTGCCTCTTAAAGCCTGTGTGACTCTGTGAGAATCTTATAACTTCTCTGGGCCTGGTGTCCCCATTTGTATCATGTACATTGCCACGTGTCTCAGTCACTCAAGCTGCCACAAAATACTGCAGGCTGGGTGGCTTAAACAACAGACATTTATGTTCTCACAGCTCTGGAGGCAGGAATCTGAGATCGGGGTACCAGCACAGTTGGGTTCTAGTGAGAACTCCTCCTGGCTTTCACACAGCAGCCTCTTCTCTCATCCCTTCATGATCCCTACCCTCGTGACCTCATTTGACCCCAGTTAACTCCCAAAGGCCCCTCTTCCAAATACCATCATATCAAATTTGGGGCAGTGGGGAGGAAACAAACATTCAGTCCATAACACTGCGCTTACTGCCGGATGGGATTCCACAAAATGAAGGATGTATACATCTATGAAGGGGTATTATTTCTCATCAATCCTGTATAGAATGATGAGAAATTATCATGTATAGACATGTTTCTCTGCAGGGAAATACCACACACTGTTCATAAGCATCTGACCTCCCCATGGCAGGTGATCGAGGGCAGGGGACGTGTCTGTTGCTTTTGAAGCGTTCTCATAACCAATGGGGCCCAATTACCAGAAGTCAGAATCCAAAATCCAAAATGCCTCTCTCCCTCCTGGGATCCTAAAGCCATATTTTGCCTTGAGCCATGGATATTTGAGTGTCTGAATCTCAGTCCCGACCATAAAGTCCTTGAGTTCTGGGGGTCTGCAGGGAGGGCCTTCACTGCTCTAAACCTTAGTTTTCTAGTCTGTAAAATGGGGATAATAAGAATACCCATCTCACAGCCTTACTGGGAGGGTTAAATGCAAAAAACACATGGGAAGCTCTCAATAAATGCCAGTGATGAAGATGAAGATGAAAATGCTGTGTTAATTATCTATTGCTGCAAAACAAATCACCCTGACACTTCGTGATTTAAACATCAATAATCATTTTTATTTTTCTCACGATGTTAGTAGGTGAAGAATTCAGGCAAATTCTGTTGGGACTCCCGCAGTGCCTTTGCGTGATGTTCCCTGTGCCTGGAATGCCCTCGGCCTTCTTCTTCGCCTGGTCTTCAGCTCCCGTCTTTCAAAATTCAATTGAGCCACCACTTTCCCCTGGAAGCCTTCCTTGGGGCCCCTCCACCCCTACCCCTGTCCCATACACAAATGGGATTTTTAAAATTGAGCTAGAGTTTACATATAGAAAAATGCAAAAACATTAAAAGTTTTACCTGTCTATATACCCATATTATTGTCCCAAAGATCAAAGCACAGAACATTTCCAGCACCCCTTCCAAAGTCCCTTCACAGTCAAAAACAGTCTCCCTTTCTCTGCCCCAGACATTAGTTCTGCCAGTTATTGAACTTCATATCACTTGAATTATACAGTATTTAATTTTTTATGTTTGGTTTCTTTTATTCAAAATAATGTTTTTAACTTTCATCTGTGTTGTTGTGGGCAGCAATAGTAATAGTTCATCTGCTTTTTTTTTAGTCCTCATTCAAGGATATGTTTATTGATTTCAGAAAGGAAGGAGAGAGGGAGAGAGAGAAACACTGATGTGAGAAAAAAACATTGATCAGTTGCCTTCTGTATGCACCCCAACCAGGGATCAGACCCACAACCAGGTCTGTGCCCTGACTGGGAATCAAACCCTCAACATTTTGGTGTGTGAGATGACTCTAACCAACTAAGCCACCCAGCCAGGGCTAGTTCATCTACTTCTATTGCGTGTAACACTCCGTACTGGGAACTTATCACAATTTGTTTATTCAGACTCCTGTTAGTGGATATTCGATTTGCTTCCAGTTTGGATTATGAATAAAACTGTTGTAGTTTATGTATAGTTTTTTGTGGAAATATGTTTTTACGTCTCTCAGAGCTGGCTGCACCTAGGAGTGGAATTTCTGGATCATAGTGTAGATCTGTAACAAAGTTGCCAAGCAATGCTCCTAGGGGCCGATACCATGTTGCATTCCCACCAGGTGTCTATGAGAGTTCCAGTGGCTCCACAACCTGGCCAACACTTGGTGCTGTCAGTCTTCTTAATTTCAGCCATTCTGGGGGAGGCATGGAGGAAGCTCATTGAGTCATGTTTTTATTCTTGCTATTTTCTGTCACCCAGAAGTCCCACCCCCCATCTTAGGCTATTGTCTCCAGCCTATTGTTTTTTTCTGGCCTTTCAGGAAAAGAGAAGCTAGAATCTTTTCCTGGCTTTTAAATTTCAAAAGACTAGAGTCTCAAGGGCAGCAGGAAAAGATTCTCTTGTATTGATGACATGATTGATAAGGGAAAATGCAGAGGATTTAGGAAGAAAGCTCCACCGCCCTGAAACTAGGCAAGAGTTTCCAGACAAGGGTGAGGGAGAGAGTTGGAGCAGCAGCAAGGGGGAAGATGGATGGTGCAAGTCTCTGAGCGAAGGAACACGTGAACATGACCCTTCTCTGGGCATAGCTCTGAGCTTGAATAGAGATCCAGAATCCCCAGATAAATTCAAGAAAATAAAACACAGAAAGGACCTGTGCTCTCTCCTAAGTGGACTCCTAGGCAGACTTCTCCTAGGCATTTCTCTCCAGAGGGGAAATGGCTATGTGTGGCTGGGCAGAAGAACCTCAAATGTCTAACATGGTTTTTTAAGTCCCAGGGAGCTGAGCAATGGTTTCTGTGCACTCGGGGGGCTGGGGGTCCTGGGAGCAGCTGAGAGACAGGATGAGATTTAGAAACAAGGGACAAATTAGAATGCGACCTGTGTGTTCAGGTCACTCCTCCTCAGAGAGGAACAAAGATGTCTTAGTAGATGCCAATGTGGATAAATGATGTTGTACCCCAGGTGCTCCCCACAAGATCCCTAGAACTAAGATACCACCCCCAGAGAACTAGGAAAAACAACTTACCGAGATTAAGGTATCCCACCAGAAATGGGACTTCATAGCAGAGGCTGAGCTCACTTAACAAAAAATCAAGTTATCTTTCTTGCTCCCCTGAGTTCATGGGCTGAAATTGGACCACTATTTCACTTTTCACACTGTATCTTTCTGGTCTCTTTCTTTTCCTCTCCTTGAGACTATAGGTAACTGGAGGTCAGGAATAAGCTCTGATTTGTCCTGAAATCATCAACCTCTTGGCCCAGGGCCTGGCAATGAAGAGGGACCTGGTGAAGATTTCTCAAATATCGATTGTAAGCTCCTTGAGGGAAGGAAGAGAAAAATAGCTACAAAGTTGAACACCTGCTCTGTGCCATGTTATGCACATTGGCTACTCTATGAAGTCAGACTGTGGTCATCACATTTTACAGGGAAACATAAAAGCCAACATTTACTGAACACTCAACCATGTGCCTGGCATCATTCTAAGCATGTTTCATATATTAACTCATGTAATCCTCACTCCAACCCAGTGAGGTTAATACTGTTATTATCCCCATGAAACAGGCATGGAGCAATGAAATGACTTGCTAAAGGTTGTGATAGGATTTGAATTCCATCTGCTTGATTCTGACATCCATGTACCCATCTCCATTCCATGCCAATTCCTGTTTTTAACCCTGTGCCCATGCTCCCTGCGTGGTCCACTTTGCCGAAAATGCTCTTCCTTCTTAATTCCTGCCCATCTCACTGGTGAATTCTTCACACTTTTTACACCTCCTCTGGCGTCGTTGATGCTAAAAAGTAGAAATATTCATTTCTCCCTTCCTTGGCTCCTTTGTTCTCATAGCACTGTATTTTTAGGGTATGTATAAGTTAGGATTGGGTTTATCTGCATGTAAGAGAAGATCGAAAATACAATGCACAAGCAAGATAGAAGTTTATTTCTTTCTTATACAAGATAAGTATGGAGATAGACACCTCAGGACTGATATAGTAGCTCCATGGTGTCAGTAACTGAGGCTTTTATCTGCTCCATTGTTTTGGCATGGGACTCCCTTCTCAAGGTGACATTATAGGTCCAAATGGCTATTAAAGCTCCAGCCATTGCATCTATATTCCAAACAACAGAAAAAAAGAGAGTTTTCTTGTCCCCTTTTAAAAGACTTCCCCCAAATCCTCACAACATTTTCCCTTATATCTCATTGGCCAAAATTTAGTCATGTGACCAGACTTGTTGCAAGAGAGGCTGGAAATATAATCTTTTAGTTGGATATTGGTAGAGTCATTACAAAAGGCAAAGCATAATCCATGCCACATTATTATTTTAGCATTTGTCACATCATACCTGGGATGATTTATTTGGATATATTTTTCTGCCCAGCTGGTTTATTTTAAGGGCAGATTCTTGGCAGCTTCACCTTTATATCCCAATGTCTAACACATGTTGGAGACACTGGAGATGGAAGAATAAGTTACTAGGTGTTACATTATTTTGAAGACCCTGGGGCCTGTAGCAGGCTTCTCTACCACAGCAAGCCTCCAAATTGGATTAAGATGTTTTTGACCTTAGTTTCCTTATTTTAAAAATGATTATCAATGACCTCAAAAGTTAATTCCAGTTTGGACATTCTCAGAGTCCACTGTATAAAATTAGAAAAATATAGCTAAGTGTTTTAAAAATGAAAATTTAACCAGAGTCAGGTACTTTGTGTAGCTTTCAGTCTTTTTATATTTCTTCTGCATAAATACATATACATGTTTTGCATATAACTAGAATCCCACTGAACATACATTTTGTAGCCAATCATTTTTACTTAGTGACATATGAAGGGACTTCGGCTTCTGCTTATGACAAGCTAGCTTGTAGAGCTCAAACCTCTCAAAAAACTACTAGGAAACCTGGATAAAATCATTAGAAAGAAAATAAAAATTTGTTAGAAGGCATCAAAGAACTGTCCAGGAAGCCAGGACTTGAAGGATCAAGATACCAGAGTGAAAAGAAGCACACGGAGGTGGGCCCAGCATTCTCGGTGCTTTTCCCATGAATGCCTAGCTAGCTGAAGCTGGATGGAGAGACTGAGAGGCTGAGAAGGAAGCACATACTAAGAGACATAGAAGCTAAGCAGGACTTTCAGCAGCCTGATGGGACTGGAGAGAGAAAAATACAGTACTTTGTGCTGAAGACATTTCTGGGCCATTACATGTTCTCCTGGAGCATATGTAAATACTCACTGAAGCTCACAAAGCTTTTGCATACATAAGAGTTTTGGCCTTAGGAAGAACTCCCGAGGCAATGTAACCAAACACTTCATTTTATGGATGTGGTAACTGATGCCCAGAGCCGCTGAGTGACTTGTGTAGGACCACACAGCAAATGCAGACAGCCTTCTGTTGCAGCCCTTGTTCACTACCCTGCTCTGCTGCTGTTGCTGCTGGTCCTCGCCTAACTTTCCCATTCCTCTCCACACCTTCTAGCAGAGAGAGCGAGAGAGGGAGAGATCAAATTCATCTCACTTCTTGTTGTGATCTTTTAATAAATAAAAGTGCTTTTAGAAAAGGAATCCAAATACAAATCCTTTTATAACAATTATCGGACCTTTTTCCTAATTATCAAAGTAACACAAATTTACTAAGGAAATGGCAGAAAATACAGACAAGTGAAAACCAAAAGCACCCACAAAGTTTCCTCTCCTTCCCACCTACTTTAAGCTTTTTATACACAAATATGTTACAAGTTCTGTCCAGAAAGTATCCAGCCATGTGCTATGAAAAATAAGACATTTATTGAAGAAGATACAAGATACAAGAAACATTGTATGTAGGACAATGTCACCTCAGTTCCCTTAAAAGTAGGCACCTTGGGACCTAACACTGTTCTCCCAATCACTATCGGCTGCCCTGTTGTATTTTCCTGAATCTCATCAACGGACTGAAATCTCTTCCCTTTCAAAGGTGATTTTAGTTTTGGGAAAAGGCAGAAGTCACAGGGCACCAAATCTGGGCTGTAGGGGAGCTGACTCACCTGCGTGATTTGATGTTTTACCAAAAAACTCTGCACAAGATGTGATGCATGAGCAGGCACATTGTCCTGATGAAGCTGCCAATTACCAGTTGCCCATAGCTGTGGCCTTCTGAATCATCCCAATAGTTTCTGCAGAGGAATGTTCAAGCTTAACACAAAATCTGATGCAGATTTGTTGCTCTACTTGTTTAGTGATTTTGAATGTGAGGGCCACACAGTAGACATGCTCACTCAACAGCGTCTATGCCCCCACTGACCAGTGCAGTGAAGTTGTCATTTTTCACACATGCACATTCCAGTCCACACTCCTTGACTGCCAGGTTACATCGATGTTGCACAGACCATTCTTGTTATATTAACAATGGCTGGACTTTTTCCAGACTGACCTTGTATATTTTCAGAAAATGAGTTTATGCAAACCTTGTCTTTTGTGACTTGCTCTTTTAACTTATTCATATCATAACTAGTTTTCACATAATTCCATATTCTTTAGTATGATCTTAACAGCTGCTATATCCATTCTATTGGTGTACTATAATTTATTTAACTATTCCCCAACAGTTAGATATTAGGGCCATTTTCAATCTTTCATTACTATACACAATCCTGCAATGAACATCTTTAAGTATATCTTGTTGGTATGATTATTTTCCCCAGAAAAACTCTTAAAGTATGGAATAATAGACTAAACGTTTTTTGGATTCTCAACATCTGGTTCCAAATTTCTTTCCAGGAAGGCTGTATCAGTTACACTTCCTCCAGCAGCACGCACACCAAACCTGCGTGCTTTACTTAAGGAATGATGGAAAGAGTAGTTCTTGTCATTCCAGCTAGCTTTCCAGAATGTCAGATGAACTAAATTTAGAGTAGTCAGACTAGCTTCCCAAGGCCAGAAACTTTGGAACTGACTCAGAGCCAAGTTCAATTTTAATAACTCTAAATAACATACTTGTTACTTGGCCCACTTTGCCCCTGAATGATACATATCTGCTCTCACAAACTAAGCAGGAAATAAAACAAGGGAAGGGCCATCTTGCCTACTTTGGGCAACTATATGAAAAATGACCACAGGATCTTAGCACCCAGAATGCAGAGTCCCCAGAGGAAGTGGCTGAATTCATAATGTGATGGATGGGGAACTGGACTGGGCACTCCACCCAGATCTAGCAGTCCAGAGCTTGTTGTACAGTTTGGGAGTGCAACATAAATGGCATTTACTTCCTCTGGATCTTAAGTGCTTTGTGATTTTCCAATTTCCCCTGTGGAAATGCAAATAAAACTCTCATGGTCAGTGGGAAATCTAAAATTTCTCAGGTAAGATTTTAACTGGGATTTGTTTCAGGTCAGGTTCTACAGCTGATTAGCTGGATTCTGTGGTTGGTTAGCTGGATCATTGTAGGCAAGTCCCTTCCCCTCTCTGAATCTTCTTAGTTTCCCCATGTGAACAAGGAAGGAGCTGGCCTAGATTTGGTGAGCCATGAATTTTGTTTCCCATAGGAGAAGGAAGAAAGCAGGGGTCTCAGTGCCCACCAGAGCTGATCACTTTACACATACAAGTGTATTGAATCCTAACAACTGCTACATGAGGAAGTGGATATCTGTGCCTGTCCAGAACAAATGTTCCATTATTCTGCTAATAGCACCCTGGTGTTCTTTTAGGGAACCATCCCTCACCCACTTCTAGTCCCTATGACTTAGGAGGGGCTGACTCAAACCATAGGGATGTGACTCGGGCTTGGCCATTCAGATCAACTGTGATGGTTTCAGAGCTGAACATGTGACCCAAGCTAGGCCAATGGGAGTCAATCCTGAGATTTTTGCTGGAAGTATTGGGAAGTAAGTGATCTCTCTGTCTTGAGGTTGCTTAATTGACCATTTCCACCTTCCTGTAGAAAGACCCACACTGCTAATAAAACTAACACAAAGGAAAACAAAGTCAAGAGACAGAAGGAGACAGATTCATGACAACTTCCTTTGAGCTTCTGTCATGGACTATATCTGAATGCAAAACAACTTCCTAAAATGTTCAGTTCAGAAACTTTTGGGCTAAAGCTGGTTATAACTGGGTTTATGTTACCTGCAACCAAAAGAATCATCACCAAAATCCTGGATATGACATAGGCATTATTATTCTCATTTTATAGATGAAGAAATGGAGGCTCAGAGAAGTAGAGTAAGCATAGAGTTAACAAGTGGCAAAACAGATTTTTTAAATTTAATCTTTATTATATTTTTTCCATTACCGTTTAGTCCTCTTATGCCTCTCCCCTCCCCAGCAATCACCACACTGTTGTCCATGTCCATGAGTCCTTTTTCCTTTTTGCTCAATCCCTCCACCCCTCACCCACTAGCTGCCATCCTGCTCTCCATCTCTGAGTCTGTCCCCATTTTTCTTATTAGTTCAGTTTGTTCATTAGATTCCACATATGAGTGAAATCATATATTTGTCTTTCTCTCATGGCTTATTTCACTTAACATAATTTTCTCCAGGTTAATCCATACTGTTGCAAAGGGTAAAACTTTCTTCTTTTTTATAAATGAGTAGTTTTCTATTGTGTAAATACCCACAGTTGTTTTATCCACACATCTAACTGATAGACACTGGGGCTGCTTCCATATCTCAGCAATTATGAATAACATTGCTTGGATATAGGGGTGCTTATGTTCTTTTGAATTAGTATTTTGAATTCCTTTGGATATATTCCCAGAAGGGGGATCACCAGGTCAAAAGGCAGATGTATTTTTAATTTTTTGAGGTATCTCCATACTACTTTCCACAAAAGCTGCGCTAGTCTGCATTCCCACCAACAGTGCAAAAGGGTTCTCTTTTCTCCACATCCTTGATAACACTTTGTTTGCTGATTTATTGATGATAGCCATTCTGACAGGTATGAGATGGTATCTCATTGTGGTTTTAATTTGCATTTCTCTGATAATAAGTGACATTAAGCATCTTTTCATGTGTCTATTGGCCATCTGTATGTCCTCCTTGGAGAAATGTTTATTCAGGTCCTTTGCCCAATTTTTAACTGGGTTGTTTGGTTTTTTGGTGTTACATTTTGTAAGTTCTTTGTAAATTTTGGATATTAACCCCTTATCAGATGTATGTGTTCTCCCATTCTGTGGGTTGTCATTTTGTTTTGTTGATGATTTCCTTTGCTGTGCAAAAAAAATTTTAGTTTCGTGTAGTCCCATCTGTTTATTTTTAATTTGTTTTCCTTGCCTGGGGAGATATGTCCAATAAAATACTGCTAAGAGCAATGTCCAAGATTTTGCTGCTTATGCTTTCTCCTATGATTTTTATGGTTTTGGGTTTAACATTTAAGTCTTTGATCATTTTTAATTTATTCTTGTGTGTGCTATAAGAAGGTGGTCTAGTTCCATTTTTCTGCACATATCTGTCCATTTTCTCAGCACCATTTATTGATTAGACTATCTTTATCCCATTGTATGTGCTTGCTTCCTCTGTCAAGTATTAATTGGCTATAAAGGTATCTGTTTATTTCTGAGCTCTCTATTCTGTTCCATTGGCCTGTATGTCTGTTTTTATGCCAGTACCATGTTGTTTCAATTACGATGGCCTTATAGTATAGTTTCATATTAGGTAACATGATTCCTCCAGCTTTGTTCTTCTTTCTCAGGATTGCTGTTGCTATGTGGGGCTTTTTGGGGTTCCATATAAATTTTTGAAATATTTGTTCTAGTTCTGTGAAATATGTCATTGGAATCTTGATAGGAATTGCATTGAATCTGTAATTTGCTTTGAGTAGAATGGACATTTTAAAGATGTTAATTTTTCCTATTCATGAACACTGTATGTGCTTCCACTTACTTGTATCTTTTTCTATTTCTTTCTTCAGTGTCTTATCATTTTCCAAGTACAGGTCTTTTACCTCCTTGGTTAGGTTTATACCTAAGTATTTTATTCTTTTTGTAGCAATTGTGAATGGGATCATTTTCTTAATATCACTTTTTGTTAGTTTGTTATTGGCATATAAAAATGCAACTGATTTCTGGATATTTATTTTGTATTCTACTTTGTTGAATTCATTATTCGGTTCTAGTAGTTTCTTGGTGGAATCTTTGGGGTTTCCTATGTATAGTATCAAGCCCTCTGCAAATAATGACAGTTTTACTTCTTCCTTTCCAATTTGGATGCCTTTTATTTCTTCTCCTTCTCTGATTGCTGTGGTTAGGCCTTAGTACTATCTTGAATAAGAGAGATGAAAGGAGATATCCATCTTTGTCTTGTTCCCAGTCTTAAGGGGAATGCTTGCAGTTTTTGCCTGGTGAGTATGGTGCTGGCAATAGGTTTGTCATATATGGCCTTTATTATGTTTAGGTATGTTCCCTCTATTCCCACTTTGCTGAGAGTTTTTATCATAAATGGGTGCTTGTTTTATCAAATGCATTTTCTGCATCTATTGATATGATCATATGGTTTTTATCCTTCGTTTTGTTTATGTGGTGAATCACATGTATTGATTTGCAAAAGTTTTACCAACCTTACATTCCCAGAATAAATTCTGCTTGATCATAGTGTATGATCTTTTTGATGCATTGCTGTATTCAGTTTGTTAATATTATGTTGAGGATTTTAGCATCATGTTCATCAGGATTATTGGCCTGTAATTTTCTTTCTTTACAGTGTCTTTATCTGGTTTGGGATTATGATAATGCTGGCCTAGTAAAATTATTTTTGTAGCCTTCCCTCCTCTTGAATTTTATGAAATGTTTTGAGAAGGAGAGGTGTTAGTTCTTCTCAGAATGTTTAGTAAAATTCATTTGTGAATCCATCCAGCCCAGGGTTTTTGTTTGTTGGAAGTCTTTTGATTACTGCTTCAATTTCACTACGTGTAACCTGTCTATTCAGATTCTCTGATTCTTCCTGATTTAGTTTTGGAAGATCATGTATTTATCCATTTTGTCTAGGTTGTCCAGTATGTTGGCATATAGTTGTTCAAAATATTTTCTTACAATCCTTTGTATTTCTTTGGCGTCAGTTGTTATTTTTCCTTTTTCATTTCTGATTTTATTTATTTGGGTCCTTTCTCTTTTTTTCTTGGTGGGTCTGGTTAAAATTTTGTCAATCTTGTTTATCTTTTCAAAGAACCAGCTCTTGTCTTCACTGATCTTTCGTATCATTTTTTTAGACTCTATTTTTTTTTTTATTTCTGCTCTGATCTTTATTGTTTCCTTCATTCTATTCACTTCGGGCTTTGTTTGTTGTTCTTTTTCAAGTTCCTTTACATGTAAAGTTAGATTATTTATTTGATCTTTTTCTTATTTTTTGAGATAGGACTATAATGCTATGGATTTCCCTCTTAGGATTGCTTTCCTAGTGTCCCACAGATTTTGGATTGTTGTGTCCTCGTTTTCATTTGTTTCAAGGTATCTTGATTTCTTGCTTGATCTCATTGTTGACCCATTCATTGTTTAGTGACATGTATTTAGCTTCTATGTCTTTGTGTGTTTTTCAGTGTTCTTGTGATTGACTTCCAGTTTCAAGCATTGTGGTCAGAGAAGATGCTTGGTATGATTTCAACCTTTTAAATTTATTGAGAGATTTATTTTGTGTCTTAACATGTGGCCTATCCTAGAAAATGTTCCATGTGCACTTGAAAAGTGTGTGTGTGTATACAGCGCTCTCTCTCTCTCTACACACACGCGTGCGCACACGCACACACACACACACACACACGCACACACGCACACACATATATATTCCTTCTACTTTGGGATGAAATGCTCTGAAGATAGCAATTAAATCCATTTGACCTAGTGTGTCATTTAAGGACACTGTCTCCTTGTTGATTTTCTGCCTGGAAGATCTATCCATTGAAGTCAGTGGGGTGTTAAAATCCCTGAATATGAGTGTATTTCTGTTGATCTGTTCCTTTATGTCCATCAGGATTTGCTTTACATATTTAGGTGCTCCTATGTTGGTTTTAAAGTCTTTTTTTATCAGATATAAGTACAGCTACCCTAGCTTTTTTTCCCTTTCCACTTACATGAAATATCTTTTTCCATCCCTTTACATTTAGTCTGTGTGGATCTTTCAATATGAGACGGGTCTCTTGGAGTCAGCACGTATATGGTCTTGTTTTCTTATCCATTTAGCTACCCTCTGTCTTTTGGTTAGAATATATAAACCATTTACATTTAAGGTGATTATTGATAGATACATATTTAGTGCCATTTTATGATTAGACTATTTTCCTCTTTTTTTTTCCTTCTCTTTTACTTCTTCTTTTTTAAAGCAAGCCCTTTAACATTTGTTGCAGTACTGGTTTGGTGTTAACAAACTCCTTTAGCTTTTTTCTTGTCTAGAAAGCTCCTTATTTCTCCTTCAATTTTAAATGATAGACTTGCTGGGTAAAGTAGCCCTGGCTGTAGGTCCTTGCTTTTTATCACCTTGAATATTTCATACCATTCTCTTCTGGACTGAAATGTTTCTTTCTTTTTACTTTTCTTTCTTTCTTTCTTTCTTTTTTTTTTTTTGTGGCAGATGGCAAGATTTTATTTTAAATTATGTTATTGTTGTTCAATTACAGTTGTCTGCATTTTCCTCCCACCACTTCCCCCTGACCCCAGCCAAACCCACCTCCCTCCCTTGCTTCCACCCTCCCCCTTGGTTTTGTCCTGTGACCTTTATAGTAGTGCCTGAAAAGCCTTCTCCCCACAGTCCCCTCCCTCCTCCCCTCTGACTATTGTTAGATTGTTCTTAATTTCAATGTCTCTGATTATATTTTGTTTGCTTTTTTCTTTTATTTATTATGTTCCAGTTAAAGGTGAGATCATATGGTATTTGTCCCTCACCACCTGGCTTATTTCACTTAGCATAATGCTCTCCAGTTCCATCAGTTCTATTGTGAAGGGTAGGAGCTCTTTCTTTCTTTCTACTGTGTAGTATTCCATTGTGTAAATGTACCACAGTTTTTTGATCCACTCATTTACTGATGGGCACTTAGGTTGCTTCCAGCACTTGGCTATTGTAAATTTGCTGCTATGAACATTGGGGTGCATAGGTTCTTTTGAATTAGTGTTTCAGGATTCTTAGGGTACAATCCCAACAGTGGAACTGCCAGGTCAAAAGGCAGTTCCATTTTTAGTTTTCTGAGGAAATTCCATACTGTTTTCCACAGTGGCTGCAGCAGTCTGTATTCCCACCAACAGTGCACTAAGGTTCCCTTTTCTCCACAACCTCGTCAGCACTTGTTGTTTGTTGATTTGGTTATGGTGGCCATTCTGACCAGTGTGAAGTGGTATCTCATTGTGGTTTTGGACTGAAATGTTTCTGTTGAGAAATCAGATAGCTAAGTGGTGCTTCCTTGTAGATAACTACCTGCTTTTCTATTGTGGCTTTTAGAATTATCTCCTTGTCTTTAAGCCGTATCGTTTTAATTATGGTATGTCTCAGTGTAGGCCTGTTTGAGTCCAAGTTGTTTGGGACTCTCTGGCTTCCTGAACTTGTATGTCTTTTTCCTTTAGCAGGTTAGGGAAGTTTTCAGTCATTATTTCTTTAAATAGGTTCTCAATCCCTTGCTTGCTCTCTTCTCCCTATGATATTCCCATGATGTGTATATTGTTATGCTTCATGTTGTCCAAAATGTTTCTTAAGCTCTCCTCATTTTTTTAAAAAAATTATTTATTCATTTATTAATTCATTTATTTTTTCTTTCTGCTGTTCTGCTTGGGTGTTTTTTTTTTTCTACCTTGTCTTCCAAATCACTTATTCAGTCCTCTGCTTCATCTAACCTACTGTTTATTCTTGCCAGTGTATTATTTATTTCAGATATTGCATTCTTTATTTCTGACTGGTCCTTTTTTATCATTTCTATGTGCTTTTTCACACTGTTGAGTATCCTTATAATCATTACTCTAAACATTCTATCTAATAAATTACTTGCCTCCATTTCATCTAGTTCTTCTGTGGAGAACTATCTTGTTCCTTCATTTGGGATCGCTTTCTTTGTCTTTCCATTTTGGCTGTCTCTTTGTATTTTCTGCCTTAGGTGTTAAACTGATCAACGATATAACCTCAAGCTGTAATCAGCAGCTTAGCTTAAGCACCTCATGCGAGGCGGAGTAATTCCTGTGGGTGTGGCTTATTGCTTCCCCTCAGGCTGATGCCACTCGGAGAGGAGAGCTCTGCTGGAGAAAGATGGCTTCTGGAGTATGGGAAAAGACTCAGCACAAGGATCCTGGTGGCTCTTCCTTCATTTCTATCCCCAGAGCCACCAGCTCCAGACTCTCCTCAAGTGTCTCTAGTCCACTGTGTCCTCCTTCTGCCAGGACCCAGGATAAGTGGCAGTCTTATTGTGGTGAGGTGGTTTCTTCTGTCTGTCCTTGGTTATAAGGCTTATCTCCAGCTAGT
Organism: Micronycteris hirsuta; assembly: GCA_004026765.1. Taxonomy (NCBI): domain Eukaryota; kingdom Metazoa; phylum Chordata; class Mammalia; order Chiroptera; family Phyllostomidae; genus Micronycteris; species Micronycteris hirsuta. The sequence continues at coordinate 38,265 of PVJI01008004.1, forward strand.
GTTCAGTTGGTTATTCAGAGTGATTTCTCTACAATTTAGTTGTAATTTCAGATTTTGTAATCCCAGATTGGTTGTGGGAGAAGGTTAGTGTAGCTTCCACTTACTCCTCCACCATCTTGGATTCAGACTCTTTTAATCTACCTCTTTTTAATCTGTACCTCTAATATCTGCACAGGAGCTCAAGTGGTTCCCTTTTCTAGCTTTCTTCCACAAAGCACAGAAGTAAGAATAGGCTTGTGGAGCCAGACTGACTCAGGTTCAAGACCAGATTCAGCTGCTTCCTAACTGACCCTAGAATGAGTTACTAACTGTATACTCTGAACAAGTCTCTTCACCAATTTGTGCCTCAGTTTTCTTATCTGAAAAATGGGACGATAATAGTATCTATTTCATGGAATTGTTGTGAGGAGCAGGTATACTCCCTTATGTAACATTCTTAGGATGGAGCTGGGCACATGATAAGTATAACATAAGTATTAGTTGTCATTTTTCATCTGCTGCCTGTATATTGTTAGTAAATTGGCTATCCCCTCCCCACCCCACCCACCCAGGATATGGCCTGAGTTATTTCATGTCATATCAGTTCCAAATGCCAAAATAAAACATACATACCCTCGTCACCAGGGGCTTCAAATAATGTCTAACATGCTGTTTCTAAAATGCTGACATTTCTAAAAATGCGGATCACTGTGGGCTTAGCAGCCTAAAAACAGCCCAGGAAGTGAAACTTTCGAGAGAAATTCCAAATAATCAAGCCTTTGCTGACTCGCAGAAAGGAGGAGAGGGAATGGAAGTATACATGGCCATTTCCTAGCTTTTTTGCCCTCCTCGATTCTGTCAGCCCCACAGCTTGGAGAGCAGAAATGCATCTCTCTTCACATTTACAAGAGCTGCTACCCCAGACTTAACTCAGTTCCAAAGATGTGTTAGTCTAGTAAAGTATAAAATATGGAGGCCCTGGAGAATCACCAGGGAATGGGAGGGTTCTTGCTGTGGATTCAGAGTGAGTCCTGGTTTTGGGTTTATGCTAATGTACGGGGGGCTGGTCAGAAGAACAAATGGGGACGCCTTTACCACTCTGATTCATAAAGGTCAGAGCTGATACCCATGACAGTGACATAGCCGGTCAGCTATCTTGAATCCAAAGTCTCCTATCTCTGGGTGTCACCGTCAGCCCTATAATCCCCACCCTACAGACAGGCTCAGTGGTCGATGAGCTACCATTAATGGAGTTCTCGCTAAGTCCCTTACATAAATGATCTCATGGAACTTTCTAGGAGCCCCATTGGCATGAAGATTAGAGCACAATAATGATGACCTTGGACCTTGTAGCCAGGCTGCACAGGGTGGATTCCCAGTTCTCCTATGTACTACTAGCAAGTCTATAAGGAAGTTACTTGACCTCTCTATACCCTAGTTTTATCCTCTGTAAAATGGGGATGCTAATAGTTCCTTCTTATTCTGGCTGTTGTGACGATTAAATGAGTAAGCATCTGTAGCACTGAGAAGAATGCATGACACAATGACAGCTGTTTTTTTAATGAATCCTCATCTTACAGACGTGGACCCTGAGGCCAGAAAGAGGGATCACCCATACGCCGTACACAGTTTGTGACGCTGGGCCTCAAACTAGCTCTATGCGATCCACTGAGTGGAGCTGCCCTCTGCTCAGAGGAGGCTAAAATACACCCTGAGAAGCTCCAAACCCACACCCTAGCACACCCCGACCCCAGTGCTCTCCTTCTTAAACACCATCTTCTCCCTCTGAACCTGGGTGTATCTTTCGAAGTGTTGAGATAAAATCGGAACAACTGCTGCAGGGGTGTCCAACCTTTTGGTGTCTCTGGGCCACACTAGAAAAAGAAGAGTTGTCTTGGGCCGCACATTAAACACATTGCAACATGTAATCACAAAATAAATCTCATAATGTTTTAAGTAATTTTCGATTTTGTGTTGGGCCGCATTCATAGCCACCTGTGGGCTGCAGGTTGGACACCCCAGGAACTTAAGGGGTTCAAATGGGCTTTTCCTGGCACTGAGGAGAGAAAATTCTGCCTTTCACCACAGCTTGGGAATGAAGACAGTGGGTATGAAACTCTGAAGCTCCCAGTGTCAGATGGCAGAGACTGTGGGTTGCGGAAGATCTACATCCCGCCCTCACCTGTGCAACCCCCACCGCCCCACTTTCTGCTGAGTCTGGCACGCTAAATGAAGCTTGTCTTGTTTTAAAACTTGAGTTCATCTAGAGGGGCTAGGGAGAAACAGATGAGGGGTGTGGCTTTCTATACCCTGGGGTTGGGGGTGGGGAGTATCAAGTTCCCCATGAAACCTCTAGGTAGGTCCTTATCCGTCAGTCTTACATTCTTTCTCTGTCTGCCTGGCTTTGGTTGTCTGCCTTTTTCTATTTTAGCCTTTCTCGTAAGGATAAGGGGAGATGGAGTACCACTACATGTGTTCGTCTACCAGCCGGTGTGTGGTTGACTTTGCCCAACATCATCTCACCTCTGACTTTCTATCTCTGCTTCCTTATCTTGACTTACTTATTTCTGTCTGCCTGCCTGCCCTCAGTTCTCGCCAAGATTCTAACCTTTCTGTCACCTCTCTGAAAACCCAAGGAGCCTTCCCACTACGCAGAGGCCGAGGCTGGGGTGCTCAGCGGTAGGAGCTCTGATTCTGGGGAGGGCAGTGGAATAAGGCGTCCGAGTCCGAGGCGCCCCCTGCCGGCATGGGGCGGCCCTAGGAGCAGAGGCGGAGGCGTTGCAGGCCCTCGGGGTCCGGGTCTCCGCCTTGTTCCCTTCCTCCTTCTCTGTGAGGCTGACCCCCTCCAGCACGGCTCCTCCCCCAGCTCCACGCCTCTCCAGTCAGCTCCCTCGGCGGCCCTGCGGCCGTTCCTGCCACCGCCTAAGAGCACCAAGCTTTCAGGCCGCCGCGGCCGCCGCACCACTAAACTTTCCCTGGAGCCGGCAACGGTGAGTCGGAGTGGGGCGCGGGCATGGCGCGGGCAGGGTCCGTAGTGGGACCGCAGAGGCGGAGCCGGGCTGTGTGCTGGCCAAGCTTGGGTCTAGGCATCCCAGGGGAGCCTGGCAGAGACCCCTGGAGCTTGCCTGCGTGGGATGGGCGCGCCTGGGGGACCTCGGGACGTGGGTGGCTTGGGTAGGGTCCCACAGTGCAGCTCGCTCCATGGCACCCTCCTGGATACTCAGTGTTGGCTCCAGTGCCCCGACGCGCAGGCACCTGTGGCTTCCCCCGAATTGGCCAGGGTGCGCGCCCCGCGCGGCTGCCTGCAGGTTCTGATGCGGACAAGGCGAGTCTCCAGTTCTCCCCGAGATGCCCTGGACTCTGCCCGGAGTTTGATGCTCACCATAGTCCCAGCCCATGGGCGCTGGGCATCCATGATCTCCTTCGATTCTTCCTGTCATTTGATGGGACCTTACGTCCCTTTTGCTTGTGGCTGGGTATTATCATACCCATTTTACAGAGGAGGAAACTGAAGTTCAGAGAGGGAAAGTTGTGCCCAGGAGCACCAGCGAGTAAAGGAGAGAGCAAGGGTTTTGAGCCCAAGTCGCCTGACCCAAACTACTTCACACGCAGGCAAGCCCCAGGTTCAGCGTCACCAGACGTCAGTTGTGGGAAGCGTCGAGAACACCGCCCATGGTCTCCTGCAGCCGGGCTGCATGCCCAGGCGCGGCAGACGTACCGCGCGGAGGGCCCCTTGGTAAAATAGGAGGCCATCACTACTGCATGGGAGGTAGAAGTGCATGGGGGCTGCTCGTCCTTCAGCGCAAGGGTGGGAGGGCACTAAATTCTGGAGCCGGACAATGTGGAGACAGCTCAGAGAGTTGCTCTACATTTTTCTGGAAGGAGCCAAGGAAGTCGGGGGTAGGAGCTGGAGTGCAGTTCTTCATGGAAGCCACTTTCCCTCTCGAATGCCCTAGAGATTATCCTCTTTGTCCCACCACACCGCCCCAAGAAGAAGACCCCACCCGAATCCCTGAGACTCTGAGGTGCCCCCAGGGAGCTGATAGGACAGAGATGCTGCAGGCAGGGCCGCTGTCTACCGGCAGGGGGCTCCCACCTCAGACCTGGAGGCGGACGAAAGGGGACAGCGCAGAGCTGTGGGAGCGATGTACCCTGGCGGGAATGTGCTTGGGGAACTCAGTCCGTGATTAGGGGTAAGCCCCTGTGACTGGAGCACAGATGAAGTGTATCCCCAGAGCATGAAGGAGGGAGGAGGTGAGGGTCTTATAGGGAGAGGCTTGAATGCCCCAATCTTGGCTTACATCTTGGAGGCAACCAGGAACCGGCAGAGACTGGGAGAGGGAGAGTGGGTGAAATGATCAAAGTATCATTAAATCCCATTTAGTTCTCACAGCAGCCTTGCGAGGTAGGCACTATTATTACTAGCCTCATTAGTCTATGATAGTCTATGAGGCTCAGAAAAGTTAAGTACTTGCATAAGGTTTCCCAGCTGGTCCATGGCAGAGTCAGGATTTGAACACAGGTCTCACCTTACTCCTTTCAGATTGTTAGTGATGCTCGGGCTGCAAATGGGACCTTGGTCCCTCCTGCTTGTGGCCGTCAGAAGCAAAGGTGAAGACCAGAGAGATGCCAGGCAACAGGATCCCTGATGCCCCTACATGTGCTCTCCTTTCTCTCTGATAGGTGTCCTGCAGGAGACCTACCGCCGAGTGGGTGATCACTCACAGGAATCTCTAACTACTCCACGTAAATACCCCACTATCTTCAGGGCTTGCTAGACCTTCATACATGAGCTCAAGGCAGCCTGTCACTGTTGGCTGTCTCAGGACATATTTTCTTGGTGGAGGAAGAGTCTGTAGGGAAGCCTATGTCATTTTCTAGGGTGAAAGAGAATCCTTCCAAGGTGGGAGTGGCCTCGCACGGCCTGTCCAAGATTTCAGAGCTGGGTGGAGACTGGAGCTGCCTGCCCAGGTCCCAGTAGCCCAGAGGAGTTTGGGCAGTCCTGGGCCAGGAGTGGTTCCTCTTGGCCCTCAGCTTAGTGTCTGAGGTAGGAAGAACTTCCTCTCCTTGGGCTCTCTCAGAATTGTGTGTTTGTGCTTTCCTTTTTACGATCAAGGAGTGCCTGCCTGATGGAAAATGGTGTGGCTTTCTGTAGCAAAGAGGAGGCATAGCAAACAGATCAAATTGTGGATTCTGGAGCTGGCTCAAACCCCAGCGCTGTCACTGAGGAGCTCTGCGGCACTGGGCAGATTGCTATACTTCTCTATTCCTCAGTTCTCCATGAGCAGAATCGGAGTGTTGATAGCACCTTCCTCACTGGTGTGGTGAGAGAATTGTGGACATGTGCATAAAGCATTAAATGGTGCCCTGTAATACAGAGAAGTGCTATTTAAATGTTAGTTCTCATTAGTGTTACTATGAAGGTCAAACAGGCTAGCTTTAATCCTGGCTCTGCCACCTGTAAGCTGCTCCACCTCTGCAAGCCTTGCTTTCTCACCTGTAAAGTAGGAATAGGTCTAGGTACAAATGTGTGTCCAGAAGGCTTGGTGCGGTCTCAAGCTTTAAACAGCCTAAACCCGAAGTCTCAGCGCAGACTTATTTATACTTCTGGTACTCTACCAGGTACTCAGCAAATGCTGGGCATTGCCACAATTATTATTATGGCCAACCTCCCTCCTTTATGCTGTGGCTTGAACTTCATGCTCTGGCTTGGTCCTGAGCAGTATGGATTTGGGATAGTTTTCTGGCATGTGCGGGCAGGAAAAAAGCTCTTCCTATCTTTCAGCCCAAGTTCACTCTTAACGGTTATTTCTCAGGTCCCCAAGGGACAAATGTGGACCTCTTGGTGGCTGTGGGATGTCAGAGGGTAGGTTATAAGTTCATTTCACAAGGTCTATCTACAGATGCCACGAATTCACCAAGGCAAAGTTTTCGGCAGAACACACCACCCCAGCTGCCTTTCAGATTATCCTACTGACTTAGGATATTTTGTTTACCTTCCAGGTAAAGTGGATATATCCAGAGTTCTGAATTTTATTTTTCCCTTAAAGACAGAATGGTGAAGTTAAAAAAAAAATCAGCTTAGGGTTAGAACCCTAGCCTTGACCCTTTAAGCTGGATGACCTTGGGTATCAGTTTCCTTATCTGCAAAATGGCTATTAATCATATTTTCCAATGTCTGTTTCTCAGGATGGAAAAGCAAAGAAAAGAAGGGAAAATGCAGATAGTTTAAATGGCAAAGAATTACATGCAATTGTAAGTAATTCTCATTAGCATTCAGGCTGGGCATTAGCAGTAATTACTCCTGATCCAAGACATTTTATCTGAAAGATGTACCTGCAGAGGATCATTCGAGCCCTGGTCACCTGCTGCCCTCCCTTTCACAGTGACGCTGAACATTTCTGAATTGTGGGTTATAATTATAATGAAGCTCCTGTATCTTCTTTATAAGTGACTCACTTCTGCCATTAATGGTAGCAGAGGACTCGGGAGCACACTCATTGGGAACAATGCCACTGATGCTGAGGGAAGAGAGGCCAGGATGCTTCTCCTCTTTTCTGCATTCATTTTCCTTGCTATAATTCTCCAGTGATAATGCACGAGAATCACATGGACCAGGATTGAAGCTGACAGCTCTCCATTTGTGCAGCAGCTTGGATAGCAAGGCCCATTGAAACTTGATGCTGCCAGTAGAATGGATGTTAGAAATCATTACATCACATCAGAGAGGATGGAGCAGAGGAGCTTGAGGAAGGCACCTTCGGGGAATCCTTAAAAGCACCAATTCTGGTGTCCAACAGACCTGAGTTTGAGTCCGGGCTCTGCCAGCTTGTTAGTTGTGGTATGATTTTTGGCTACCTTCTTAACTAGACCCACTGCTCTAATAGAGCAGGCACAATGTCCGTCTTATTCACCAGGGTATTCACAGCTCCTAGCACGTAGAAGGAGCTCATAAGTGCTGAATAAAGGAATTAATATACTGATAACAAGTTCCACGATTGAGCCTGAGCTTCGTCATGTGTAAAATGGGGCTAATATAGCATCTTCCTTGTAGGTTGTTATGAGGGCTGAATGAGGAAACGTTATGCACAGAATAAGCACTCAGCACTGCCCTTGGTGACAAATCGATGAGAGGAAACAAGGACACAGATGGACTAATCTGGGAGAGAAAACTTTCTCCCCCCACTCAGGCCAACAAGGGGCAATAATGCTAGTCATAGGAATCCCCTGCATGTATACAGCACTCTGCAAAGTTCATATCCATTGACTCCTGACAACTAGACAGGATGGTTATTCCTGTTTTACAGGTGAGGAAACTGAGGTTCAGGGGGGTTGGTGGAACACACAGAGTCACACATTTTAGAAGTAACAGGAGGTGGAATATAAGCCCAGGTTGCTCTGATCTGCTAGCTGTTATTGCTGAGTTCTCTATTGCTCTACAGCGGGTGTATGGTGTAGTGATTAGTCTTCAATGAACATGGTATCTCTCTTATTATTTAGGACATCTTTAACTTCTCATGGTACAGTTTCCTAATTCTCCCTTGGTGGTCTTGCACATCTTCTTTTAGTTACATTGCCAGTTATTTGATATTTTGCATCTTATTATAAATTATATATTTATCTTTAAACTTAATGCTCTATTGATTACTTTTTGGAAAAATATGTCTTCATTTTGCACATTGATTTTTTGTCCAGAAATCTTGCTAATCTCTCTTACTAATTAAAAAAATGTATTTATAGATTCTTTTGGAAACACTATGTATATTATAGGTGGTTAAAATAACAGTTTTGGGTTTTTTCTCAACCTTTTCATTTCTTTTTTCCCCTTTATTTGTTTTCCCTTGCCTACTGTCCTGGCTATAAGACCTTAGTACAAGAATGAACAACCCAGGCACGTGCCCTGACCGGGAATCAAACCAGTGACATTTTGGTCTGTCGGAGGGCGCCCAACCCACTGAGCCACACCAGTCAGGGCTGCTGATCTTTTTGTTTAGAATTTTAACATCATGAGTTCATGAGTGAGATCCACTGGCAATTTTCCTTTCTGGTGCTTACTTGTCAGTCTTTGGTACCCAGGTTGTGCTGGCCTCACAAAAAAAGTGGGCAGTATTCCTACTTCTTTGGTTCTCTGGAAAAGATTGTGCAATCTTGGTGTTATTCTTGCTGAGTGCCTAGTGAAACTCACCAGTGCAGTCCCCAGTGAGTGGAAGCTGAAGTAGGAGGGGTGGGAATGGCAGCCCGTTCAGCTCACTCCAAGGAGGAACTTTCCAACAGTGGGAAGCTAGGCTGCCTCAGGCAGGAGTGGACAGGAACTGCTACCCTGGCTGTCCTGAGTGCTGTAGGGGGAACCGGTCCTTGGACACTGGGTAGGGTTCTTCCAAACAAGGATCAGGGATGAAGGAAGCTCAGCCCAGGGTGAAAGTCTGATGCCTGTGAGTTCCATTTGAGTCTCCTTCTGCTTCTAAAATTGTTGCAGCTGCAGACAGTATTCTTGCAATGAATTATTATTCCCTGGTGCCTACGGAGGGACCTGACTCCATGGACCATTCTTCTTCCAGTTGGTAGAAGAGGCTTTCCCTCTCCATGTTATCCGTTTGTCTGAATCTCCAGATTATAACCTGGGGCTACACTTTCCTGCTGATTCCCCTTATCCAGCCAAATATTCCCTCAATCCTCTTTAACTTAACAGTACCAGGCACTGTGCTGATTTGTATCATCTCTCTTAATCCCCATAATGATGCTATGAGGTAGTTACTCTTACCCCCATTATTTAGATTAGCAAAACAAGGTTTCTAATTGTCATTGTTTTAATGGTTGCATATTTCACACTAAGTTATAACTCTCTAACCTGTTTGGGTTTGGGTATAAGAGAAAGGTCTAAGTTAATTTTTCTGTTCATAGAGTTAACCAGTTGTCCCTATCTTGTTTACTGACTCCTTCTTCCTTTTCTCATCTATGCCACCGGTATCAGACACTAACTCACTCCGTATTGTCTGAGGCAGAGCTGTGGCATTGCACAGCTCCAGGGGGCACCGTTCATAGGCCTCAAGGTGTGCAACCTGGAAACCCTGTCATTAGTAGCAGGTCTCTTTCCAGGCTGTCTCTTCTGGTGCTGAACTTTCTGCTGGTTCTAGTGGATGACCATTAGACAGAGTAATGGCAGGAAACAGAGGGCAAAGGCCAAGGAGGCACAGCGCAGGTGGAGGGGGAGGAGCGGGGATCTGCGCCATACTGCTTTGATGATTGTCTGCATAGTGCATGTTTTTATAGCTCGCAAAGGCATCTGCGTTCCTCTTCTCTCAAACTTTCTAGACAACTTTCACTTGGTTTATTCTGTGAGGAGAGCTTCATTTATTTACTAGCTGGCTTTTCTCTGTTCCTGGAAAGAATCATCATTTAATAAATCTATCTGCTGTCCCTCTGCCTGAGCCCATGTAAAGCACAGTTCCATCTCCAGCCCACACGGTCTGCAGCATCTGTTGATGTGACTGTTTGTTAATCCTGGGCCCACAATGAAAGCCTGACTTTTCTTTCCTCTGTCCACTGCCTCTAACTGCCTGCATGGCAGGGCCTGCCTCATGGGCCCATCATGGGCCTCTGGTAGATCCCAGTTTCAGTCTCCCTGGAAAATGACGATCTAGCTCTTCAGAGCATCTCCCAAGGGCTCCCCAGAACAAATTCAAGGGAAACCATGAATTCTGCATTTAAGTCAGACCACCGCAATCTCCTGAAAACAAGTTTGTGCATGGCAGAAAGAGACAGAGACAAAATGTTATTGTAGGTGTAAATTCAGTTACATAAAGGATACCCACATATTCAGTTTACAATTATGGGTGAAGGTTCCAGGCCCGAATGATGTAGATCCCAGTCTGGCTCCCACGCTTTCCAGAGTGTGTCACAGGGAAGCCGTCCAACCTATATTTGCTTTGATTGCTTCTACTGTAAAATGGGATTAGTGTCTGCATCAACAGAAAGGCTTGTTATGAGTGTGAAATGACTCATGAAGTTCCAAAGAATTAATATTTGAGAAGCACTTACCAGCAGAGCCTGGCAACCTGTAACTGTTTATTAAAGAAACCACCTATTTTCAGCCCATGTGCCGTGGCACTGGTGCGCCACAAGAATTTGTAAAACATGCACTACCTGACTCTTTAGTCAGCGGCACCGACCTCTTTTCCCTTAAATTGTCTAATAAAGAAATGACAGCAGCCAACATAACAATAGCTGTCTGGTGTGAATAAATAAAAATTATACTTATTTTTTTGTCAGATTGGCAAAAATATTTTTTGGTGGGTCGCAGAGTTTTAGTAATTAGTTTATATGTCATAAGATGAAAAAGGTTGAGAATTTCTGAATTAAGGTTGAAACAACAAAGGTTGAAACAAAGTCATTTTGTCATGTTCCAAAACAAACTCTTTTGGCTTTTCAGAATTTGAAATTGCATCAATTCTGCATATCAGTTTTTGACCTGACTTGTGTAATTACTGCTTTTTGTGTAAAGATGTTTTCTCTTGAATTAGACTGGAAGCTCCTTCGGGACAGCTGCGTACCACTTTCCTGGAGCTCTCCAAGATGCGGTTCTTTTTCAGAACTGCTAGAACCAGGAGGCAAGTGGGTTTGATGGCATTAGTTGGGGTTTCAGAGGCTGGACCTGGACTCACATTTGATGCCATCAGTAGTTACCATTCTGACCTCTAAGCTTTTTAACCTCCCTGGCCTCGGTTTACTCATCTGTAGAAGGGAAATAATGATCATGATGATGATACTCATCTCACAGCATTACTGAGAGCCTCTTCCCACAGATCTTGCAATGACTAACACCTTCTCATAGCTGAGAGCTCAGATGGCCCTTCCTTCCTTGGCCACCCCATTTTTACCCCCACACCAATGCAGTCACTCCTCATTGATTTTCCTTAGCCCCCCACCCCCCATACACACAGGCTGCCAGCTCCAGGAGTATAGGGACATTATCTGTCTGGTTTGCTGTTAACCTGCAGTGCCTTCATCAGTTAGGACCTGGCACCTAGTGAGTTTGCAACAAAAAATTATTGAAAGAAGGAAGTAAGATTACAGTGAGATCCTTAAAGATAAGAGCATGACCAGATCGTGATAATGGTGGTGAAGACCGCCAAGACGGTGGATGTCCCGGGCACACTGCAGCATTCACACGCCCAAAACTGCTAGTAGGCGTTTCGAAAGTAGTAAGAAACTCTGAAGAAAGATGAGCTCTTCTCATGATTCTATCAGGAGCTCAATAAATATTTGTCAGTCATTTAGTGATTGATTCTTACAGCATCCAGCACTGGGCTTGACCAAGGCCCTGAGAAGCTCCATGAATGAGTCAGGAATACAAGACAGGATTTTCTCCCACTGCTCAGTCCTGTTGGGTGATGGGATGGGATAGAACTCCTTCGCCTGGTCTGAGTTCTGGACCAACTGAGAATTAAGACAAAAAGCAGGGCAGCTGGAGAACAAATGTCACGGTGACTGTACTGACACTGGGGCATGCGGCTGTCTAATGCTGACAGCCAGAATTGTCGGGTGTTCCTGCCTGGTGCAGCGCAGGTAGTGTTGGGGCCCTGCAGAGGGACGCTCCTTCCTGGTGGGTAGGGAACAGACCCAGATGTGTGCTTCCTTACGAGGAGCAGAGAAGAGCCTGAGTTTACTTATCTATTTCATCTCAAACTCACTCATAAATATGTGGCACCATGCACAGACCCAGGGGAGGAGCAAATGAGGAGAAGGAGAGAGGCAGGCGTGTGGAGGTAGTAAAACTCCCATTACTTGAAAAGAAACATGAGGAAGAAAACAGGGTAAGAAGCCCTGTGGGTGGTGAGCTCAAGAGAGGCAGGGAGATCCGGAGGCCTCTAATGCCTGATTATTATTTATACCAAGAAAGTATGAAAGACAGTCCCTGACCTTTCTGATCCCTCCCATCCGTCTGACAGAGTAAAGGAACTATCACCTATTAAGAAAGCACTCCTGGCCAGGGTTTTCCATCCATTATATTGCCTGGTCTTTTCTACATCCCTGTGAAATAAGTATTAGTATGCCCATTATATAGATAAGAACACTGAGGCTAGAGATGTTAACCAACTTATGCTAGACTAAAACTGGGGAGACCCGTAAGGAGGCTATTATAGTTGTCCAGATGCGACAGGATAGTCCCTTGGACCAGGGGGTGGTGGCAATGGAGAGAAAGGGACAAATTGAGATGGCTTTGGAGGAGACACATTAGGACTGACAGGTGGTTGAGTGTGGTGAGGTTGGGTGGGGCATGACTGGAGGACTGTTAAAGCAGTGCTGTTGGGCAACTGAGATTGTTTTGTTTTGTTTTTTGCTCTTTGGGTAGAATAGAGGTGGCCCTCCTGGGCAACAATTATTCAAAGAATTAAAAATTCCACAGGCATCACATCTGCACATCTCAGGGGAATTGAAACTGATGATCACTCTTTTTTTTTTTTTTTTTTCAAAAGACTTTATTTATTTTTAGAAAGAAGGGAAGGGAGGGAGAAAGAGAGAGAGAAACGTCAATGTGTGAGAGAAACATCAATCAGTAGTCTCTTGCACACCCCCAAACAAGGACCCGGCCTGCAGCCCAGGCATGTGCCCTGACTGAGAATTGAACCAGTGACCTTTTGGTCTGTGGGATGACACCTAACCCCCTGAGCCACACCATTCAGGGCAAGAATTCCACAGGCACCACATCTGCACATCTCATCGGAACTGAAACTGATGATCACTCACTCTTAATTGGAAGTGCTAGCTGGAGCATACTTAAAACATGCAGGGCTAGGGTGGAGGGGGGGTAAAGGGAAAAGATGCTTTAGGTCTGTAAGACTTGTAAAAAAGGGGATCTGGAGACACCCCTCCCTCATTTCCTTCTTCCCTTAGAGGTAGCAGTTGCTACACCCCACTGTCCTGTCATGTTCCTGGTGCCTAGCCCTCTCTCTGCACCCTCCCTGTCCTAGCTTGAGCTTAGGCCTTGTCCTCCCACCCTAGAATCCCTAACATAGCTTCCAGCCCCCAGGCAGCCATCTGCCATCTCCAGAGGGCTTTTTCCCAGGGATGAATCTGATCATGTCACTTCCCTCCTCAAAATCCAGTGACATCCTCTGCAGCCATTAAATAGAATGAAGCCTGAGTAGCACTACCTGGAAAGAGGTCCATGATAAATGTACTGTAAAGTGAAAAGAGGAAGTAGCAGATGCTGACAGCATAAGGTGGCCAAGTGTAGTGGCCAAAAGCATGGGCTCTGGACTCACCCTGAATTTGAACTCCAGTTCTGCCACTTAGTAGTTGCATGACCAGGAGCAAGTTCTTAGCTTCCAATTTGGATAAGGACATCTGAACAACGGGAGTGATAACAGTACTCACTCCCATAGAGTTGCGAGGACTAAAAAGGCGTTAATCCATCTGACGTAGTTAGCCCAGTGCTTGGCTCCTAGAAGTACTCAACAAATGTCAGCTATTTTTTTTTAAAGATTTTATTTATTTATTTTTAGAGAGGGGGGAAGGGAAGGAGAAAGAGAGAGAGAGAAACATCAATGCGTGGTTGCCTCTCATGTGCCCCCTACTGGGGACCTGGTCTGCAACCCAGGCATGTGCCCTGACTGGAAATCAAACTGGTGACCCTTTGGTTCGCAGGCCAGCACTCACTCCATTGAGCTACACCAGCCAGAGCAATGTCAGCCATTATTATGGCCGTATCATATCATATATAATTATGTTCACATACATTTATATGCACCATTCTCCCTTTTCACTTCATTCTTCAGGACTCAGATTAGAAGTCTCCTCTTCCAGGAAGCCTTCTCTGAATATACCAGACCAAGGCTGGGTTAGGACCTTTCTCTGGACTAACAGCACCCTCTGTACTTAATCTACCACACATGTATTACTCCTTATTGTAACTATCTGTCTCCTAATGGCTGTAAGCAGCTTGAGGACACGGGCTGTGGCTTCCCCGTTATATTCCTGGTGCCCATCACAGTGCTGGGCATATAGTAAACCCTCAGGAAATAGTTGTTGAATGAATGAATAGATGGATGAGTGTGAGCAGGATTTTGAAACGTAAGATTTCAATGGGTAGAGGTGTGGAGGGAGGGTTCCTGGAGGGGAGCAGCATGAGCAAAAGCACAGAGGCAACAAGGCACATGCTCTAGGAAGAGCAGATGGCTTGGTCAGGTATTGGTTTGTGGAAAGTCACAGAGTGTGGCAGATGACATGATACTATATATAGAAAACCCTAAAGGCTTCGCCAAAAAACTATCAGAACTAATTAATTGATTCAGTAAAGTTGCAGGATACAAAATTAATATACGGAAACCTGTTGCATTTCTATATACTAATAACAAAGTATCAGAAAGAGAAATTAAGAAAACGATTCCATTTACAATTGCTTCAAAAAAAAAATAAAATACCTTGGAATAAATTTAGCCAAGGAGGCGAAAGATCTGTATTCTGAAAACTAAAAGACATTGAAGACAGGAATTGAAAAGGACACAACTAAATGAAAGGATATGCCTTGCTCATAGATTGGAAGGATTAATATTGTTAAACTGTCCTTAATATCCAGACCAGTCTACAGAGTCAGTGCAATCCCTATTAAAATATCAATGACAATCTTCTCAGAACTAGAACAATTAATTCTAAAATTTGTATGGAACCACAAAAGACTTTGAATAGCCAAGGCAATTTTGAGAAAGAAGAATAAAGGAGGAAGTATCATGCCCCTTGATTTCAAACTATACTACAAAGGTGTAGTAATCAAAACAGTATGGTACAAAAAAAAGACATGTAGATCAATGGAACAGAATAGAGAGCCCAGAAATAAGCCCACACCTAAATGGCCAAATAATCTATGACAAGGGAGACAAGAACATACAATCAGGTAAAGATAGTCTCTTCAATAAGTGGTGTTGGGAAAACTGGATGGATGCAAAAAAAATGAAACTGGACTGCTTTCTTACACTATATACAAAAATAAACTCAAAATAGATTAAAGACTTAAATATAAGACCTGAAACCATAAAACTCCTAGGAGAAAACATAGGCAGTAAACTCTTTCAATATCTTTAGGATGTATCTCCTGGAACAAAGAAAACAAAAGCAAAAATAAACAAATGGGACTATATTAAATTAAAAAGCTTCTGCACTCTGAAGGAAACCATCAACAAGATTTAAAAATAAAAAGCAACTTACCAAATGGAAGAAGGTATTTGCAAATTATACTTGTATATCCAATAAGGGGTTAATAGCCAAAATATAAATTCATACAACTCAGCATCAAAAAAAACCTGATTAAAAAATAGAGTATATGAATAGACATTTCTCCAGAGAAGACATATGAAAGGCCAAAAGGTACATTACTAATCATTAGTGAAATGCAAATTAAAATCACAGTGAGATATCACCTGTTAGAATGGCCATCATCAAAAAGATATGGGATGATAACTATGGCAAGGATGTGGAACTCTCATACACTGTTCATGGGAGTGTAAATTAGTGTAACCACTATGGAATACAGCATGGAGTTTCCTCAAAAAATTAAAAATAGAACTATCATTTGATCCAGCAATCCCACTTCTGGGTATTTACGCAAAGAAAATGAGAACACTCATTCAAAAAGGTATATGCACCCCTATGTTCATTACAGCATTATGTATAATAGCCAAGATATGGAAGCAACCTAACCTAGGTATCCATTGATAGATAACTAAAGAAGATATATATATATATATATATATATATATATATATATATATATATATATATATTATGTATAATGTAGTATTACTCAGAAATAAAAAGGGATGAAGTCTTGCCATTTGCGACAACATGGTTGGTCCTAGAAGCCATGATGCTAAGTGAAAGAAGTCAGAGAAAGACAAATACCATATGATCTCACTTCTATGTGGAATCTAAAAAGCAAAACAGATGAGCAAACAAAACAGAAACAGACTCATAGACACAAAAAAAGAACTGATGGTTGCCAGAGAGGAGGGGTGTGGGGGATAGGTAGAAAAGGTGAAGGGAAATAGAGATAGAAACTTCCAGTTATAAAATAAATAAATCACAGGAGCGTAATATACAGCACAGGGAATCTAATCGATAGTATTGTAACATTGCATGGTGACAGATGATTACAGACTTACCACGGTGATTACACTGCAAGGATCAAATCACCACATTGTACACCTAAAACTAATATAATATTGTATGCCAAGTACCCCTTTAAAAATTCACAGAGCGTGATCAGGGAGGGTAACGGTAGTAAAGGTGGGCATGTGGGATAGGGGACATAAGCAATGTCCTGTGTAAAGGGAGGCAGGTACAGTAGGGGTGGGCACAGAGAGGCAGGTGACGTACTGGGAAGCATCGTCCCCTTCTTTCATCTATACTGTGATCCCCAGACTGGCTTAGGTGCTTCTCCGACATTGTGTATTCATCATAATGTAAAATAATTACCTACTTTAGCCAGGTATTCTATCACCATACTAAACTCCTTGAGAGATGGAAGTTTGTTGTTTTGGGTTTTTTTTTTTTTTTTTTCTAAAACTCTTCTTGCCCACAAAGATAAACTATGTCCTCCTCCCCCAACCCCCAACACCTGCTTTCCTCCATCATACAGGGCTACAGATATAGATTGGGTGGTGCATTTTGATGTCTGGATCTTAGTAGAAGTCACTCCAGTTTTTTTAGGAGTCCCGAATTTCTAGCTTCTCCACTGAATTGAACCCATTCACTTGACTCTACTTTCTTTATGGAGTTCCTAAATCAAGCCCAAAACAGAAACAGCCTTGCAGTGCATTCCTGGGTCAGATGCTGACATCGGCCTTTTGACCTGTGACCAGCACGAAAAAAAGTTCTCGCTTAAATTCTTGGGGTTGAATGGAATTCTTGCTAAACCTGAATAGGCCGTGCCCAGGCTAGCAGCAGAGGTTCAGGAAGGGAAAGCTGCAATTGGAGTCTGTTCATGTTCAAGTCCATTCTGGGGACAGAATGACAGGAGATAGATAGACACAGTCATGCTTTTATAGGGTGGTGAAGAAGTAGATGCTGGACAAATAACAGCTGAGCAGAATGTGATGTTCTCAGATGAGTGCTAAGGGAGGCTCGGAGAGGCTGAGTGACTAGCCCAAGGTCACACAACTGATTTAGCCAAGTTGGAGTTTGAACTGAGATACTCCGATCCTTTCCCTCTGGGCTATGAAGCCCCAAAAGATATGATGCTAATTGCCTGAAACATTTGGAAATTGCTCACCATCAGGTAAGCCTTTCAGTTCTTCCCTTGCTACCTTAGATTGCATTTGTCCATTCGTTCCCTTCTTCTGTAAATATAAAAAGTAGATGTATCTACTTACCCTTGCCGTACCCTTTTTCCGGAGTTCCAGGCTAGATAGTAGGAATAAATCACAAAAGTAAGCATTGAGTTTTTGATGTTGATTGCTCACTGATACCCAGAGATTGTGTTGTTTTCTCTCTGTTAGAAGCAGAAAAAACACACAGGCAAGGAGGGAAGAAAACTCAGGTGAGCGTTTGGCTCTGCAGCTTGAAGCAAAAAGCTTGAGTGAGTTACAGGGATGTGGACACCTCAAGCGTGGAGCTGACATGGGGTGGCATTGGAATCAATGAAGAATGAAACGTGCTGTGTCTGAGGGAAAAGCATTCTGAGCAGAGGGAACAGTTAAGACCCTGGGCTGGAGGTTGTTTGGAATATTCTAGAAAGAGAGATGAGGCCTGAGGGGCTGGAGCAGAGTTTAGGGGATGAGGTCATAGGGGTCATGGGGCTAGAAGTGTAGGGCCTTGTTGGCCATTGTGAGGACCCGGCTTTTGTTCAGGAGCCACTGGAGCCATTGAGGGTTTCGAGCTTCCAATGACACAACCAAACATGTGATGAAAAGCATGGCCTGGCTGCTGGGTGGACAACACACCAAAGGAAGGGGAGAGTAGCGGCAGATCAATGCCGTGGGGGCTAATGCTGTCACTCAGACAGGGGGTGAGGGTGACCAGGTATGACATGGAGGTGATGAAAAGTGATGCATTTTCAGATCTATTTTGAAAGTAGAGCTGAGCATCATGAAGGTCTCTCTAATACGCCATCTCCCAGTCACCCAGGTAGACATAAGCTCTGCCTCCTCTCTGTTCCTGAGGTGCCATGCTGGGTGCTACTGGTGGGTTTCCTGATCTGTAAGAAGAGAATAACAACCATGCCTCCCTCCCAATGTCATTGTGAGCATGCAGGGACCTAGCAGGACTTCTGGCACAAAGTGGATGCCCATCAAATGAGAGCTGTTATTGTTAGGAACACTGGGTGGGGGCAGCATGCAAGAAATGGCTCTGGGTCAGACTTCTCCCTGGGGATTCGGGCAGCACTGGCTCTGCTTCATCCAGGCACCCTGGGATTGAGGTCTTTCCAGTGGGAAATAGAAGGGCAGATGCCTTTACTGAACTCCAACCAGGAGCCTGGGGCTTTTCCAAGCTTATTGCAGTTCTTACGGCCCTCAGAGTGAAGGGGGACACACCAATCCCATTCTGCAGACTCAGGAGTGAAGGGATTCACCCAAAGGCCCATGGCAAGTGGCAGAGCTTGGGCCTGAGCAACTGAACCCTGGCCAAGAGGCAAAGTGGTATAGTGGTTAAAGGCCTAGTCTCAGAAAACAAGTTTGCAGAAAACAAGTTTGAATGCTGGCTCTGCCACTGACTGGCTGTGTGACCTTGGGCATGTCCCTTCCCCCTCTCTGTGCCTCAGTCTCCTGGTCTATAAAGTAGGTTCCTCACCTGGTAGGGTGAGGAGTAAGGGAGATAGATGACAGATGTGAAGTATCAGGGACCCACACAGAGCAGGCACTCAAAGATGGGAGAGCTCCCTTTCTTCACCCCCAGGCCTGTGTCTATGTGGCTCCTGCCTGGTACCTCTGCCAGTATTTTGAAGTAGTTGCCTCATTTCCAGACGCTGTCATGGCAACCAAGAGATGGGGAACTAGGAGAGGCCCAGAGGAGGAATGGGGGAGGGGACATCATTCCCTTGCTCACCCTGTGGCCCACCTCATATGCTCATAGCAGTGATGGCTTAGAGGAACAGAGTGGGGGCGGGAAGCGAGGCGATGGTGGAGGAGACAGGCAGGCTAGCTGGGCTCAGCTGGAGGCTTTGTTCCTGTGGGAGTGTGGGGACACAGGGCACCACATATGGGGCCGCTGACAGCTACCTCCCAGACCCTCGAAGCCTGGGGAGCCTGCAGCCAGGATGTGACTCATTCTGCCATCCCTTGTCCACCTGCCATTCTTTCTGCACTCTTCAAGAAGCAATACATTGTCTTTCCCCTTGAATCAACCTTCCATCCCTGGCTAGTCAAAGCCGATGACCTTTCTGGCTGTTTCTCTGAATCAATGTCAAAATGAGTTGCTCACTGTCTTGCAGGCAAGAATAGCTCCATTTGGGGACCTGGTCCCCTATCCAGGTATTCTTCAATAATTGGATCCCTTTGACACCTTGTTCCTAGAAAAGGGTCCCTTCCCCTTTCTGCGCACCCCAGCCCCTGGGACTCCATCCTACAATTCTTACTGCCTCCTTTTCTCCCAGTATGTCCACATTGCTAGGTGCCCCATCCCTTACTTAGAATGTAGATTTCAAGCTTTGCAGCTTTTGGGAGGAACTCAGAAGAAGGACCCTGGGCTTGGAGTCATACAGAGCTGTGTTAGAATTTGCTCTTGCTCAGCTACTTATACATTGCCTGACTGGTCAGTGGCCCCTGTGAGTCTCAGTTTTCTTATCTGTTCAGGGCAGAGTGGCCTCACAAGATTCAATGAGTTAACCCAGGTAAAGCACCTGCAAACTGCATTACTGTTATCACTTCCTGCCTTTCTTAAAATTCAGGAACAAAGAAGAGATGGAAAGAATCTGCTTAACTCTTTCTTTGGAGAAGGTGTTGCCAGCTTTGGATCAGTTTGCCAAACATTTACTATGTACATACTGTGTGCCAGGCTGTGTGCTAGGCACTGTGGAGACAGAGGAGGACAAGGCATGATCCATGCGTTTGAATTTACAGCCTGGTAGGGAAAGCAGACCTAGACTTAGGAAGTCTCCACACGGTAAGATATGTGTTATGGTCTAGATGTTCGCAGGGTCAAGTGTGCTCAAAAGCTGGGGTTAGGGTTGGGGTACGAAGGGGACAATTATCTCAGCCTGAGAGTGTGCCAGCAGAGTTTTGAAAGATGAGTAGGACTTAATTCAGCAAAATAAGGTGAGGCAGGCTTTCCAGACAGAACATACAACATGAGCAGAACAAAGTGGCAGCCAAAATAGCTTCGTGTGTGTAGGAAACTGTAAGGAGTTAGGTTTTGCCAGAGCATAAAGTAGAGCTTAAGGGTGGGGGGACGGGGGGGGGGAGATGGGCACACCTAACATAAGCAGACCCCCTGGTCTAATCTGGAATCTTTTCATCACGATGAGTGAGTTTCAAGGTTAGCAGGAGACCAAGGGGTATGGAAGGGTTTTAACTGCCCTGTTGTTGTCTGGAAACTTGCTCCTCAAGGGGTAGTTCTAGGACCAGCAGCACAGACATCACATAGGAGCTCGTTGGAAATGCTGGATCTCAGGCCTCGCCCCAGACCCACAAAATCAGAATCTATTTTGACAAGGTCACATGTATGCATAATACAGATTGAGATGTACACAGTACCAAAAAGCATTCAGATGTCGCCTACTCTGCTTCCAGCCCCGTGCCAAAGGTGGGCTTTTTGCTACTCAAGCAGCCCAGGACCCCTACATAGGCAAGTGCCATTAGTCTTGGAGGCAGACTGGATGGGGATTGCCCCAGCTCCCAGACAGCTCTGAAATAGGACATGTCTAAACCCCTTTTATTGCCTCCCTGGGGCTTCTTGCCTCATCCGAAGCAGGATCATGTGGGATATCGAAATGCAACTTTTACTTACTGGATAAGGAGAAAGCTTTTCTCTATTCCTTGTTATAAATGGTCATAGATAGTCTCCAAATAAAAGATATTTGGGCAAGAGATTTGACAGGTGCTACTATTGACTCTTTCTTTGAGACAGTTTATCTTTGAGGACAGGGCACCCGGAACTTATCTGTGTCACTCGCTAAACAGTCCCCATTTCTCATCAGCTTGTTCTCCTAAGAAAGGGAACATGGCTGCAGGGTCTTCCTCACTTCCAGAAACCGTGAACATCAGGCCAAGTGATTGGGACTTCTGCCAGGGGCACTCGGGAGCCACTGAAGTGTCCTAAGGAAGGGAACAACAAGTGGAACGTTGCTTGTTGAAAGGCCACTCTGCCAACCGTTAGGAAGTGGCAGGAGGGTCTGGAGACATCAGTGCAGAGGCTGATGAAGCCTGGGTCTGACCAGTGGCCCTGTTTTGGTCATACTTCTTCCTGCTACTCGAGCAGTAGCTTCAGGACTCTGAGTTCATCACCTGTCTAGTCTACTGGAGACTCAAGCAGTGCTAAGTTTGAAGCAGAAACTTAGAACTTGGCTGATAATAAAATTTGGAACCCCCTGTGGGTCATATGCGGCCAATGAGATTATTTGTTTAGATCTGGGCAGGTTAGGGACTGTCTGCTGGAATCTTGGCCTCTCCTGGGAATCCCTCCTAATTCTCACACCAGCCCCTGGAGTGAACACAGAAAGGCCTTCAGAGGAACTCAGGGCCTCCAGGCCCAGCTGAGCAGGGGGAGGAAGAAAGAGAAGCAGAGGCCCTTTTGTTGCTTTTGGTTAATCCACGGGGAACAAACTAGAACAGTGTTTCCCAAAGTTGCCGTATGGATTCCTAGGTGAAAGAAAGTTCCATGGCCAAATAAATACATAGCATTTGGAAATGCTGTGTATCATATTTACAATGCCCAGTAAAGTGGAGACACTTTGGGTGGGACACATCCTAGCTTTGAGTCTCAGCTTCATTATTTACTGTGTGACCTTGGACAATAAACTTCACTTCTTAGGTTCCTTCAGTCTCCTTGTCTGCAAAATGAGAATAATGGCAGCACTGATGACATAGAGTTATTATGAGGATTCACAGGGTGATGCATTGCACATGTCTTGCACATTAGGAACAGTAAAGGGTAGCTATTAAATTATTATTATATTTTTAATATTATTAAGTTATTGGTTATAAAAATTTATTATACATATATAAATTATTTTACCTTTAAACCTCTGAGAATTCCTACAGTAAAATCTGCTTTACTTCATTAACGCAGTGATTCTGAAATTTATTTGATCTTGGAGTCTCTTTTTTCACACAACATACAGATCTTTCTTAAGGAATTCATGCTCTGTGGGACTCTGGGAAATACTGATTTTTGTGTTTTGGGAATAATCTGGGGAAGCCAATGTCTCTGAGCCAGGATCCAGTTCAAACATGGATTCTTCTGGGTCTAAAAAGTTATGTTTCATCCTGTTCCTCCTCTATCTTTTCTTCCCCTCCAATCATCACATGCCAGAATTGTAGCACTTGAGACTTGAGAGTCAAGCCCAAGCCTTGGAAAACTCCTACTCATCCTTCAATAACCCATTCCAATGTTCACTTTTCATGAAAGACATCTTGCCCAGGTAGAATAAGTTGGCCATTTCCACGTGAGAAAAACCAGTGTAAACCTGGCACTCAACATGTACCACATTGAACCTCATGTTGAATCATAGTTATCTGTTACATGACTGTCTCCTCCTAGCTAGACTGTGAACTTATTCAGGGTTGGTATCATGTGTGGGTCATCTCAGTATTCTAAGAAAGCACTTGATTAAGACCAGGTTTTATTCATCACCTTCTAGGGATTCCTAATGACTCAGCCAAAGAGAGGGAGAGTGAAGAGACAGCTCTGGGCCTTCTCTGCCTGGGAGAGGCCCCGTCAGCTCTGACATCTCTGCTGCTTCCCATTACCCTGGGGAAAAGAGTCAGTTCTCTCTGATTGCCAAATGCATCATTCAAGACCTTTCTGGGGTCTCTGAGTGCAGAAGCCCAGGAAGCAGGACATGATAACTGAGATTTCTGCTGCAAAAGGGCAGAGAGAACCAGAAAGGAATGATGGTAAGAAAAGCCAGTTCCCAGTGCCCACTCCAGATTTCATATACCATGAACTGTAGGATTGGTGGCTTACTGAGAGCTCACTGAGGGCCCCGTGGATGCTTTACCTTGGAAGGAGACAGCTGTCCCCAATGCTCCAAGTGCAGAGGGGCCTGACTGATTCTGGATGGCTCAGAGGCCAGAGCTGGAACCTGAGAAGAGGCTCCTGGCTCATCCCCACAGCTCAGAGATTGAGCCCAAGCATGCCAGGACCCCAGCAGTGATGGGGAAAGTGGGGAAGGTCAGCTCAATGCCAGGAGGAGGCTGGAAGAGCTCCTTCTGGGCTGTCCAGGGCAACGCTCAGTAGAGAATGAGGCCTGAATCCAACAGGGTCCCAATGGGGGAGTCTTAGTTTCATGGTTCATGTGGATCAGGACCCCTCTCCCCATCACTGTCTGGAGATTCAGGATGCTGAGTCAAACTGGAGGAGGGGGTTGGGGTTGAGATGCTCCTACCTCGTCAAATGTCAGGGAACCAGCTGGGGAGGATTCCTTGGAGAAGTAATAATAATAACAATGATAGCAGCTTCTGTTATTACTGGACACTTAATTTGTGCCTTTTAATGGTCAACCTCATATAACCCTCACTACAACCATTTAAGGTGGATATTTCATTTCCATTTTGCAAATAAGAAAGCTAAGGATCTGTAAGATGATACAAATTCCCCTAGGTCATGTAGCTAGTAAACAAGAAAGCTGGAGTTCAAGTTTAAGTCTTTCTGGACCCCAAACCCTGGCTCCTGTCCTTAGGCTGTGCTGTCTCATCCCAAGGGGAATAGGTTAGATGCCAGTTGTGTGGACTAGGACAGTGGATCTGAACCCTTTGGAATCTAGTGCCCCTCTTTATAACAAATAGCTGGTGACTCCCTTCTTACCACCCTGAAATGCAGTTCATACATAGACCCTATAATATACCTACAGATGCTAAAATTAGTAATAATTGTTCTAGACATTAATCATATGGCAAAGGAGAAATAAAAGGAAAACCATTTCTAATAAAATAATAATACATATTTCACTGCACAACTGCTTGGGTGTGCCCACACTCACCTGAGCAGTTCCAGAAGTTCCAGAGTTTCTGGAGCAGACACATGCAGACAGCCACATGCAGAATCAAACAGATACACAGCTACAAAACAGAGGGATACCGGTGTGTTGAATCAGCAACTTAAACCCCTCCAAGTGACTCAACCATGGTAAAGCGTCAAACAAAACAAGGTATAGGCATACCTCATTTTATTGTTCTGCTTTATTGCACTTCACAGATACTGTGTTTTTTACAAATTGAAAGCAAGATCGTCCATTAGCAAAAATATTATGACTCTCTTTATTGTGATGGTCTGGAACCACACCTGCAATATCTCTGAGGTATGCCTACACCTCCTTCTTTCAATGGACACAATCAAAACAATCTTAGACAATTCAGAGAAGATTAAAACTGTGCGGTGAGTTTTTGTGTTTACATATAAGTGGAATTAGGGATCTGGATTTAGATCATTATAAACAGGTTTTTTCACCTACATGTAGTCCAGGGAACATTTGAAAGGCAGGCAGGACAAAGGACAGTGCTTGTTCTGAGGAACTTCACTGGCCACTGGCCACTGAATGCCAGTTGTATCCTCCAAATCACTTGATAGCTTCAAATGCCCCATCCATTTCCAGAGGCACTCCCATCACCACCACTGTCCCTCTTGAAACCCACTCTTTTAAGCTATATAGTGGGATGGGGTTGAGGTTTTGAGAGGCACAGGGACACCCTCCAAAACACACAAATTCCAGGCCTCTGGCTACAGTTCCAGGAGCCACCTACTAGGAAGCCTGAAGGTGCCCAGTGTCTCAGGTTGGTTCAAGGACTGGCCAGGCTAATAAGCCTGTAGCCAAGTAGCAAAGGTGGGAAAGAAATTACCGAATGTTGAGTGTTTATTCTTAAGATCAAACTGTTAATGAGTGGTTAAGTAAGCTTCAAACAGGACTGACCACAAAGAAGATTATTTCTACGATATTTTAGAGTCTCGAAATAGACAATGTTATATAGTATCCAGAACACAGCTTAGATTCAAGTCCAGCCCCAATTCTGCTGCTCGTCAGCCAAGTAACTTTGAAATGGCACTTTCCTCCTTCTTATCTGGTGACCTTCTCCCCATCTCACAACAGCCCAACTCAAACATCACCCCATTCAGGAATTATCCCCAGCTCCCCCAGGACAAGGGAATATTCCCTCCTCTGGACTCTATGCTCCCATTCACAACTCTCACCATGACACTTACTACCCTGTGTTGTGATTCCTGTATCTGTCTCCTCTGCCGGATGATGAGCTTCTTGAGGACAGAGACCTTGTCTGGTTCATTTTAAAATTCCCCAGCCCCTTCCCTCCAGGCCTCATGTACAACATAGTGCATCACAGGCATGAATAAGTGCAGGAGGAATGATTGAATTGATTGAATCAATTCACGTTGCTTGCTAAGTTGCTCACAGAGCAGGCCCTTCGTGCTGGGTGACAAAGTGGAGTAGGTCACAACCACCTGGGATTTACTGGCTGTTTATGGCCTCTCTGTAAGCACAGCGGCTTCTCAGTTGGCCAGAGATGGGAGTCAGAGTGTTCCTGCCACAGTCCAGCCTCCCTTTGAAGAAGGTTATTCAAAAAAGTTCCCTCTGTGGGGTTTCTTTCAAATCCATTTTCATGCTGCAGTCATCTCAGTCTCTGCATTGTTTCTGGGTCTGTTCACCCCCAAATGAGCTTTCGGCAGCACATTGATTGCATTTACATCCAGTCTGTGGAGGGAGGGGCACCGCTTGCTGACCCCCTCACCATCCTTTAGTACCCAGTCCTGTACATCACCCATACTTTGTTAAGTCTCTCTTAGGTTCCAGGTCGTGTCTCTCTCCGGCCTCTGGCTGCTGAGCACTGCTCTCATTTTCTTCTGGCTCCAGCTTGTCATTCTCACCCCTGTGGTCCATATGCCAGTCCAGTCTGTGGGAAAATCCTTCTTGAAGAACAAGAGGAGGCCATGGGCTTTGGGAACATATCTGGTTTCAAATCCCAGGTCCCTTATTTCCTAGGTAGGTACCTAGAGCAGACAATGTTGGTTTTCTGCCCTGGTCTCCTTTACGTTTTCTGTGCAACCCTCCTCCAACCTCGCTGTGCTTTTGCCTCCAAAGGCATACCCTGCGACCCTTCTCTGGAAAGCTGCTGCTGGCCTATGAGCCATTTTGTTCACACATGCAGAGATCCAGAAATGCCCGAGATTGACCCCTCCCACCCCCATCCTCTTGGGCCTTGTTGAGTGAAAGCCCATCATCGCCCTTGTCTTGGCTGGCCAGCTTGCACTTCAGAGCTCCACTGCAGGGTCAGGCAGGTTCTGCCTGAGATTCAGTGCTTGCTCAGCTCCTTCCCCACCCACCCCTTTCTGCTTTCTCCTCTCACCACTTTCTGAATACATCTCTTTCTCATGAATCCTTTGTCTCTGGATCACCTTCTGGGGAACCCGAGTTAAGAACAGCACCTTGGGCAGGTCACTTCACATTTCGGAGCCTCAGTGTTCTCATCTATAACTTGGGGTTAGTTGTACACTCCCTAGGGCTGTTGGCGGGATTAAGTAAAACAGTGCATTCCAAGTGCCTGGCGTGTGACCTGTAGTAGGTCCACAGTTCCTTCTAATGATCCCTCTGTTCAGAAAGTCAACCAGAAGGGCATTGGCCTGGGAAGTGGGAGTCCTGACCTCGGCTCTAATCTTGCTGATTGTCCTTCTATAAGTCTTTGTCTCCTCAGGCCTCGGCTTCTTTTCTTTCTTTTTCTCTTTCTTTCTTCCTTTCTCTCTTTCTCTCTCTCTCTCCCCCCCTCTCCCTTTTTCTTTCTTTCTTTCTTTCTTTCTTTCTTTCTTTCTTTCTTTCTTTCTTTCTTTCTTTCTTTCTTTCTTTCTTTCTTTCTTTCTTATCTTTCTTCCTTTCCCTCTCTCTCTCCTTTCTCTCTCTCTCTCTCTTTCTTTCTGATGGCTTTATTAAGATATAATATATGTACTATAACATCCACCTACCTAAAGTGCACGATTCAGTGATTTTTCATATGTTCACAGAGATGTACAACCATCACCACAATCTAATTTTAGAACATTTTTATTACCCTAAAAAGAAAGCCCCTACTCATTGCAATCATTCCCCTTTTCCTCCCCACCCCAGCCCATGGCAGCCACTAACATATTTTCTGTCTCTTTGGGTTTGCCTATTCAGGACATTTCATATAAGTGGATGTATACACTATGTAGTCTCTGATGGTGTCTGGCTTCTTTCATTTAGCATAATCTTTTCAAGGTTGATCCATGTCATAACACGAATCAGTACTTCACTACTTTTTATGCCTGACTAATATTCCATGGTATGGATAGACTACATTTTTTTTCCATTTGTCAATGGATTGGCATTTGGGTTGTTTTCACTTTTTAGCTATTATGAATAATGCTGCTATGAATAAGTTTTTTGCATAGATGTACCTGTTTATTTCTCGTGGGGATACACACACACACACACACACATGCACATATGCACACACTTAGGAGTGGGATTCCTGTGTCATAGGATAACTGCATGTTTGCATTTTTGAGAAATTTCCTGCTTTCCAAACAGGCTGTACCATTTTATTGTCTCATCAGTATGTATGGAGGGTTCCAACTTCTCCACATTCTTCTCAATACTTGTTATTGTCTACTTTACTTTAGCCTTGCTAGTAGGTGTAAAATGGTATTTCATTGTGATTATGATTTGCATTCCTGATGGCTAATGATGTTGAGCATCTTTTCATATGCAATTGACCATATGTCTTATTCACAGAAATGCCCATTCAGAGTCTTTGCTCATCTTTAATTGGACTATTTGTTTATTTATTACTGATTTGTAAGAATTCTTTATATTTTCTGAATATTAGTCCCTTATCAGATAGAGGAGGCCTCAGTTCCCTCATCTATAACTTACTATATTCTTTAGATTAGAAATGAAGTATACAAGATGCCTGTCATTTACTGAGTAGCAGTTAGTTATTAGCAATAATAGAACATTCTTTTAAATTACAGAACTTCAAGTCCAGATAATCCTCCAGATATTATCCAGTCTGTCTCTCTATCTATTCATTTCATAGATGAAGCAACTCAGCCCAGAGAGGGAAAATTAATTCCTGCTCTGAGCTTCAGAAATAGTTTGAAGCAGATCTGGAATGGAGCCCAGCTGTGTGACCTTGGACAGGTCACTCCCTTTCCTTGCACCTCAGTGTTTTCATCTGTGAAATGGAGGTGAGGGAGGGGTTACAGCTAACCTGCACTGAGCATCTCATATGTGGCAAGCATTGTCTTAAATGCTTACATGAACATAAGCTTGTTCAATCATAGATGTTCCTTCCTGCCCATTTCACAGAGATGGAGACTGATACTCAGAGAAGTGAAGCCCCTTGCCTGAGGGCTCATGTGTGGGAAGGGACAGCATCAGGATTCAATCCCAGGATTTTCCAACCCAAATACCCCTCCTCTTTTTCACTGCCACACTTTGCCTCCTGACACACTCCATCTCCTGAGTCACCCCAGAAAAGCACTTTTCCCTTTTTCTTTTCTGATTTTTATTGAAGTTATATCAGAAACTTTCTAATAACACAGAGAAAATCTGAGGGAAAGGGGAAATGCAGCCCCACCCTTCATATACAAGGTCTGTCCAGAAGGTATCCAGCCATGTATTATGAAAAATAGAGACATTTATTGAAGAAGATACAAGATACAAGAAACACTGTACATAGGACAATGACACCTCAGTCCCCTTCAAAGTAGACACCTTGGGACCTCACACAGTTCTCCCAGTTGCCATCAGCTGCCCTGTCATATTTTCCTGAATCTTGTCAATGGTCTGAAACCTCTTCCCTTTCAAAGGTGATTTTAGTTTTAGGAAAAGCCAGAAGTCGCAGGGTGTCAAATCTGGGCTGTAGGGGGCTGAGTCACCTGAGTGATTTGATGTTTCACCAAAAAGCTCTTCGTGGTACAAGATATGTAAGCTGACACGTTGTCACAAAGAAGCTGCCAATCACCAGTTGCCCATAGCTACAGCCTTCTTAATCATCCGAATAGTTTCCATGGAGGAATATTCAAGCTTAACACAAAATCTGATGCAGATTCGTTGCTCTACTCACCCAGTCATTTTGAATGCAATGACCTCACAGTACACATGCTCACTCAGTGGTGTCTGTGGCCCCCAGTGACAGTACAGTGACCTTGCCATTGTTCACATGTGTGCATTCTAATCTACTTTCCTTGGCTGGAAACCATTCTCATATTATCAATGGCTGGTCTTTTTCCAGACAGACCTTATATGACGCTTTCATCACCTTTTAGATTACAGGATTTTGAATGCAATCCAGGCCCACCCGATTGACCTGGGGGGGGCTGGAAGTTTACCAACCTCCAAGGCCAATCCCAGCCTAAACTTTGCTGGGTTTGGGGGCAAAGATCCCTTGGGCTGCTCCTTCTTAGACATCAGGCAAATCTGCTTTCTCACTGGGGAGGGGTTGGGGATGGGGTTGGGGATGTCTCTTAGGCAGGGCCATTCAAATTCTAAAGCATTTGTTCTCAGCCCAGGGTAGTTTGCCCCTGGGCGGCCATTTGTCAATGTCTGGAGGTATTTTTGGTTATCACAACCTAGAGGATGGGGGTAGGGGTGCTGCTAGCATCTAGAGGCCCAGAGATGCTACTAAACATCTCACAAGGCACAGGGCAGGCCCCGCTCTCCCCCAACAAAGGCTTCTCCTACCCACACAATGTTTCCAAGCACAAGGGAGAAAATCAGACTAATTGTGACAGGCTAAATGGGCATGAGATTTACCCCTTGGGCTTCTGGCTTTATTTTTTCCATTGCATTTAGAGTTTTTCTAATACTGAACAATACTCATTAAAAAAAAAAAGAGCTGCCAATAGCTGCCCATTGGATGGTGGGTTCCTAATACACATCCTCAAATAAAAACCTGGGGATTATGAAAAAATTCAAGTGTCTGGGTACTAGCACTACAAATTCAGCTTCAGAAGGTCTTGGACGAAGCCAAAGTATTTCTAACAGGCTTCCCTAGAAATTCTAAAGTACAGCCCGGAACCTGGGCCATAGCACTGGGGAATAAAACTCCTGCTCATCACTGATGATGAAAGCATCCTTTAAGTCCTTCTCACAAGCTGCCTCCTCTGGAAGCCTTCCCTGATTCAGAGTAGCCAGTTGCTCCTTCCCTCATCTCTCACAGCACTTTGTGTACCCATTACACTTGACACCACAGAGTAGTCAGTCATTTATTTGGTCCTTCAGAGGAAGAAGAGTATCTTACCTCTGTACACCCAACACCTATTCCAATGCTGAGTGTGAAGTTGGTGAGTGATGCATGTTTGTTAAACGAACAGATGACTAAGCGAACAGTCTACTTCAGCCCCCGTTCTGGGCTCCTCAGGGTATGTCCTTCAGAGTGAAAAGACCTGAGTTCTAAATTTTCCACTTTCTTACCTTTTTAATTCTATTTTATTGATTATGGTATTACAGTTGTCCTGATACTTTATCCTATTACTTTTCCTCCTTCGCCCCCCTCTACCCAGTGCCCCCTACACCTCAGGCAATCCTCACACCATTGTTCATGTCCATGGGTCACGTGTATAAGTTCTTTGGCTACTCCATTTCCTCAACTGTACTTTACATCCCCATGGCTATTCTGTAACCACCTGTTTGTACTTCTTAATCCCCTTCCCCCTCCCATCTGGCAATCTTCCGGTAACCAGCTTTTTTTCTCTTGCTTTTAAGAGTCTCTCTTTATCCTTTAATCTCTCTTTAACCTTTGGCCTTTTAACAATGATGTGTCTTGGAGTGGGCCCCTTTGCATCCATCTTGTTTGGAACTCTGTGAACTTCCTGGACTTGTATGTCTATTTCTTTCAACAAATTAGGGAAGCTTTCTTTCACTATTTTTTCAGATAGATTTCCAATTTCTTGCTCTTTCTCTTCTTTTGGTACCCCTATGAGGTGAATGTTGGACCTCTTAAAGTTGTCCCAGAGGCTGTTTATACTATCCTCATTTTTTTGGATTCTTTTTTCTTCTCGTTGTTCTGTGTGGTTGTTTTTTGCTTCATTATGTTCCAAATCATTGATTTATTCTTGGCTTCATCCACTCCACTGTTGTTTCCCTGTAAATTGTTCTTTATTTCAATTAATGACTCCTTCATTTCTGACTGGGTCTTTTTTATGCTATTGAGGTCCTCACTAAGTTCCTTGAGCATCCTTATAACCAGTGTTTTGAACTCTGCATCTGATAGATTGCTTATCTCCATTTTGTTTAGTTCTTTTTCTGGAGTTTTGACCTGTTCTTTCATTTGGGGCATGTTTCTTTGTCTTCTCATTTTTGGCAGCCTCCCTATATTTGTTTCTACATATTGGATTGAGTTGCTTTGACTCCGTGTCTTGGTAGTGTGGCCTAATATAGGAAGTGTCCTCTAAGGTCCAGTGGCACAGCCTCCCCTATCACCCAAACTGGGTACTCGAGGTGTACCCTTTGTGTGGGCTGAGTACACCCTCCTCTTGTAGTTGAGCCTCGATTGCTGTAGGCAAATCAATGGGAGGGATTCACTGAGGCCAGTCAGCTGCAAGGACTGGCTGTGACCACTGACCACCAACCTCTGTCTTCTGTGGAGGATCACCTGTGCAGGGGCAGGGTGGTGCTCTGACGTGGTCTGTAGCTGTCCACTGGGGTTTCCCAGATGGTGCAGGCCAAGGTCATCCCCAACCTTTATTTCACCCAGGGCACCCTGCCTGAGTTGTAAAGTAATCTGAGATGGCTGCTACTTGTGCTGGGCTTGGAGATTCCCAGGTAAAACCAATCTGTTACTCTAATATGGCTGCTGCTAGGGGTCACTGAAGCCAGCTGTTGCTTGTTTGATAGGATTTAGGAGCCAAGATGAGCCATTCTTTTGATAAAGCACCTTAGGTGGACCCGTCAACTGGTGAGGTAGAGCCTCTGTGGATCTTCAAGGTGGGTTACACTGTATTAGCCAGGTTGATGGAGTCTCGAATATGACACCAGCCTACTGGTTCTGTCGGGGTAGGGCTTAGCAAAGGGACAATGGCCTCTGCTTGCCCTAATGCCAGACACTTCAGTCTCTCTCTGTACATCACTGGTGCCCTTCAAGCTGCCACTCCAGTGCTGGAGCTCAGAGGAGTGAATCTGAGTAGGTGAGTCTGTGTGTGGGTTCCCCAAGAGGAACTGCTTAGGGCTCCAGCAGCCTCCTCCACTTACTCAATTCCCGCTGTTTTTTGCAGCCAGAAGTTGTGGGGTCTTATCTTCCTGGCACTGGAATCCTGGGCTGGGGTACCCTGGTGTGGGGCTGGGACTCCTTGCTCCTGAGAGATCCCTCCCAAATTTTTATCCACGTCTGTGTGGGGCCAGCCCATTCTGTGTCCGTGCCTCTCCTACCAGTCTGGATGGATATGGTTTCTTCAATTCTGTAGTTGTCAGGCTTCCATTCAACTTGATATCTGACAGTTCTGAGTGGTGGTTGTTCTATATTTTAGTTGTAATTTTGATGAGGTTGTGTGAGGAGGTGAGCCATGTCTGCCAACATCACCGTCTTGACGAGAAACCTCTTAAATTTTCCATTTTCTATCATCTTGACTTTGGACTGCACATGTGCTCTGAGTCTTGGTTTCCTCATCTAGAAAATGGCAGTAATATTAATCCTTCCCTCTTAAGGGAGCTCAGGTGACGTAGGCAAACAGTGGTGTTTTGTAAACCCGAGGTGCCATACTGGTGTGGGGTGTGGTGTTGCCTGCTCTGGAATGTGAGCACTCTTGAGAGAGGTTGTTTGCATTGACCCCAGGCTCTCAGCCTGACTTCCCCTGGGCTCACAGCACTTGGTGAGGGCAGATGGAAGTTCCAAATATGAGCATGTGGCACCTCCAGGGGGCACCATCACCAGGCCTTTTGGTGTTTTGTGGAAGCCTCAACCTCTAACCACCCTCCCAGTTTTCCTGCTCCACCCAGGCTTCCCTGTTCTTCTTGCTCACCTTGCAGAGCCCCTAAGGGTTCTCAGACCCTTCTAAGCAGGATGGGGCCCTATTCTAAGCCCTTTTCAGCGCTGTGGCTCTAAGGTCAGGCTTAGCATCCCATGGTTCCACCCTTTCCTCTTCTGAGGAACTTGACCTTGGGAGTTCTATACCCTTGGGAGATGAGCTGTCAGAAAGCTGCACATCTTGGTCTCTACTAAATTTCTGTAGTCAAAGTGATGGGCACTATTTGCCTCAGGACAAGGGAGAGCAGCTCTGTTATGATGGCATTGCCCTCAGTCATTGTTAACTGCCACTTTTACTATCACACCTTTGTCCGATATCAGGTGATTAAATCCTGGAAATATGACATAGGTATTATAATTATTTCCATTTTGCAGATGGAAAAACTGAGGCTCCAAAGAGGTGAGCTAACTTACTCAAGAGCAAACCACGTCACTCTTGAGAAAGCTGGAGTCCTGCTAAGAGCTAAGTCCTGATGCTATTCACTGCCTATGAGTGAATGAAGGGGGAGGAAAGTTTTATGTCCAGTTTGTCTCCCTGCCTGTCTCCAATCCTGTCTGATTCCCCTTCAGAGTCAGGAGACCATTACCAGCCAGTAATGGGAGATAAAGTGACACAGGCTGGGGGACCTGGTTCTAGCCTTTCCTGAGCCACAATGTGCGTTAGGTTAATGTGATCATGCATGAAAGTACCTGGCTCCAGAATGGATAGGCAGACAGACACACAGAATAGAAGAGAGGCCAGAAATAAACACAAATACACATGGAAATTTGGCATGTATTAAAGGCAGCATTGCAGATCACTGGAGGCAAGACAGATTAATTGCTCAATATACAGGGTGGAGTAATTGGAGAGCCACCTGGAAAGTATTAAGTTGGACTGCAACTCACTCCTTTCACCAGAAATAATGCCAGATAAATAAAAAATTTAAATAAAAAAGATAAAATTCAATCTACTTGAAGATAAGATCTACTTGAAGAAGACAAGAGATTTTTTAAGTCTTAGAGTAGAGAAAGCCTTTATAAATATAATATATAGTAAAAAATACACCAAAATTCTTGATAAATTCTAATACCTAAAAATTTTGAATTGCTTCATCATAATACTATAAATAAAGTCAAAAGACAAATCGGTCACCTGGAAAAAATAATCACAAATATATATTCCAGACATGAGCTAGTTTTCTTCACATTGAAGAGTCCCTACCAATCAATAAGGAAAAGATCAACCTCCTATAGAGGGGAAAGAGTCAAAACAATGAACAGAAAAGGAAATACAAATGGCATATAAACATGTGAAATGATGCTCAACCTCCCTTACTGTAAGAAGTGTAAGTTAAATTACAGAGGGATATCATTGTAACCTATCAGATTAGAAGATTTAAAAGTTAGACAAGACATCCTGTTGTCAAGGCTATGTGGAAACAAACACCCTCCTAAATTGTCAAAGCTGTATTAAAAAAGTGCAGCCTCTATGGGAAGCACTAGGAATCTTACAGCATTTTAAATGCACAAACCTTTGACCCAGCAATTCCACTTCTACAAGTGCATCCTACAGACTGACTTGCATATGGCTGAAGCAATGATTATAAGAGGAGGGTCCAAAGTGGCAAAAGCTTGGAAATAACCGTAAGCACCCACCTACTGGGTACTGGTTAAATAAATGATTGGATATCCACATATGACTGACTATGCAACTGTGAAAAAGAATGAAGCCAACTCATATGAACTGATGTAGAATGTTTTTCAAGGACCATTTGTTTAAAAGAAAGAGAGGAAGTAGGTAATAAAGAAAGGAGGAAAGAAGACAGGGAGGAAGGGAGAAAGAGAAAGAGGAAGAGGGGGAAGGAGAAGCAAAGAGCTTACATGGACAGTATGCTGGTATGTGCATAGGCTGGCCCTGGAAAGATACACAGGATACTAGTAACAGATGCTTCTGGGAATAAGAGCTGAGTGGCTGGGGAATAGAATTTGTTTTTTCACTCTATTTTCTTCGGTACCGTCTTTTCTAATACTGTACACAAATGTATTTATGATATATTCAAATTAATAAAAGAACAAAACACAAAAATTTCTGGCACACAGGAGGTGCTTTTTTAAAAAAAATTGTTTTTATTGTTGTTAAAGTACATTTGTCTGCTTTTACCCCCTACCACTTCTCCCCCCACCCTAGCCATCCCCACCTCCTTCCCCTGATTCTACCCCGCCTTGGTTTTGTCCATGAGTCCTTTATAGTTGTTCCTGAAAACCCTTCTCCCCCTTCCCTTCATTCTCCCCTCCCACCTCCCCTCTGGTTACTGTCAGATTGTTCTTAATTTCAATGTCTCTGGTTATATGTTGCTTGCTGGTTTGTTTTGTTGACTAGGTTCCACTTAAAGGTGAAATCATGTGGTATTTGTAATATATCAGTTCCCTTCTCCCTAACTGAACCACTGAACCTGCTGCTAAACTGGGACGCTAAATTCCAGCACTGCCATCCTCTCTGGGCCCTTGTGAGAATCAAGTGCAACAGTCAAAAGAGAACATGCTTTGAAAGGTGTCTGATGCTCTACTAAAGTAGTAATAATACTAATGTCATTGTTCTTTAAAGGTTTTATGGACACCCCACAGGCCTAACCTCTTGTCCAAGTGACTGAAATTCTCT
>PVJI01008005.1:0-29540 GCA_004026765.1 Micronycteris hirsuta
TGTCCAGATACCCACAGGTTGCAGATTCTATCCCTGGTCAGGGCACATACAAGAATCAACCAATGAGTACGTAAAGAGTGCAACAAGTTGATGTTTCTCTCCCTTCCTCTCTCTAAAGTCAATTTAAAAACTTTTTAAAAGTAATACTCTTACCCCCTCCATTCCCACACTTAGGATAATGTAATTATCCTTTCCCTTTAGAAGTTGACCTTATTTGTCCTTTTTGGGACACATGGTTGAACCCTCCTTTAGTTGGTAATCGTGTGTGCCAACAGGTGCTCACCTTCCTTCCCGTTATTGCCTGTGACCTTGGGGGGCCCTCAGCACTTCCTGGGGTGGGCACAACATCGGCATGCCCCAGGAGGACTCAGCTCACTGACTGTTCCCTTCCCTGTGTTTGTTTACTGTGCTGTCTGCCTAGAAATCAGTCTATATCTGTAATTCATGAATACCTGTATCACTAAGACCTATATATTAATACTCTACTTATTAAAATATAGAATATATTCTACTATATGCATCCTTTTATATTGCAACTCCCTTAATCAATACTTTCTATTACCTTTTATCCTTTGAGTGTCACTATGAACTTAGAGCCTTTTACAGTTTCAATAAATTCCAATTAACCGCGATAAAACTATTATTGGAAACTCCAAAGATCACATTCCGGCTTCTTGGAGGTCTTTGAAAACTTCACTGATGTTGACGTGCTTGAAAGCATCATTGCTTCCTGGAGGCAGCAGTCTGTTCCAACCCCCTCCCCACATTTTGTTCTGCCATAGAACATAGTCATAAGCTCCTTCGTAACCAAACACAGGTCCGGCTGCCTGCTGTCACAAAAGCCAATACAAGAGGGGCAGGTGCTGACGTAAAGGGAAGTGGTTTATTTTCAGATACCGGCCACCTGGAAGATGGGGGACTCACGTTTCAAAGCTCATCCCCACCTCTCAGGGGAGGCAGAGGTTTTTATAAGGAGGGGGAGGGGAACAGAAAAAGAGAGGAAGGGAAGGGGTTGAAAAGTTCTCCATGTGCAGGTGAGCACAGTCCATTCTGATAAGGTGACGACGGTCCAGCGTGCAGCATCCTGATTTAGTCACCCTGGCTTCCAGTCATCCTGGCTTCCCATCATCCTGACTCCATGGTCAAAGGTCAGCAAATCTCCCAGAGCTGGGATTCCTGAAAATCGGAGCTGTATCTCTTGAAGCTAGTTCCTAGGATTCTTATACAAATGTGCTGTTCATCTACAAGCTGTGTATGAGTCAGAGCCAGCACTTCCGGAAACAATGTCAGAAGAACGGTGGGGTGGGGTGTAATTCCCACTGTCAAAATTGTTCACTGTCACAGATCTTGTTCCTCATAGCAGAGGGCTGTACTGGAGACCAAAGTCTGGAACCTGGAGCAGCACACCAGAGTGGACGGGGGGCAAAAGGACAGCTTCTGCAGGTGTCGTTTTCAGTGGGGGCACCGTCAGCCATGTCTACACAAATCCCCACGGATGTTTTTTATTTAGCTCCTCATATTGCTATATGGAAACTTTTAAAAAGACGGTTCTGTATGTGATCTCATCAACCACTTAGATTTTCTCCTATTTAATGACATTCTAGAGAGGGCAAGATAAAGGAAGACTAATGGAGGCTGGATGCACATAGATCACTTACTTGTTGGTAATGGTTTGGGGGGATGGATGTGATTGTACTGAATGTAAAGTTCATGTGATAATCATTTATTCATTTCAGCCTATTCAGGGCCAGGCGTTATGCTGAGCTTTAACGATGACGTCTCTGCCCTGTGCAGTCTATAATCTGGCAGTGGAGGCTTTCATATGACAGTTACTTAACGAGGACGTCAAGGGAAACATACAGGGTGTCCTGGGAATGCGTTATAGCAGACATAACCTCATCTGCAGCACGAGAGCGTTTCTGCAGAAGGGCGCAAGGAAATGGCGCTTGGCAGGTGGATGGGAAAGACCAGAGAACCATGTTCAGAAGGAAGTTGCTCTATTTGGAGACATGAAAGGGCCCATATACACAGGAGATGAAATTGTAGCAATCATAGGCCTTGCTGTTTTAAAAGAAATAATTTATTATTTTTTCTTCCAAAGTGTTGCGAATGAAAATAAAAAGGCAGGCAACAAAGGCTCAAAGTTTACCAACTGTTAGTTTAGACTAAGCATGCAAAAGAGGTGGGGATGGGCCACCTTGGTGACGGGCAGTCACATGTCAGTGTTTGTCAGCGAATAGGCAGAGATTCAGCATCCATCACCCCTGGTCTCACGTCATATGCGTGGGTCATCCGTCCACAAGACATTGCAATGGTACAGAGGTTTTCTGGGCATGTCTAGCTTTTCCTCAGGTCAGCTGCAAGGAAAATGGAAAATTCATTTGCTGAGGGTAGGCATCATGGTGTATACTTTCCCGTATTCTCAGCAAACTCTCTTCATCTTATTCAAAGGATAGATCTTACTTAACACATCTCTCTAGAGTGGACCAACAGCAGATATTAGAATAAGTGAAGATCGGAAGGAAAAATGATGTGGAAGCCTTGTCAGGAGCATGAGAAATATAGATGTATGTTTATTTCTCTCTGAAGGGGAAGACGAGAAAAACTGCTAAACCCTTGAATTTCGTGATGGTTTAAAAGTGTTCTAAAACATGTTTTCCTATGTCTTAAAATTTTTACCAAAACTTTCTGAGGCGGATTGTTGGAAAGGCCTTATGACTTTACCCATTTACCAAAAGAGGAAGACACAAAGCATTTATATTCCTCACCTACGGCCACATAGCTTGTCACCAATAAAGCTGGAACTAGCCTAAAACTCCCTTTTCTAGGAAATTTTACCAAACTCCAGAGAAACCCTACCCTGATCAGAGTAAAATTGCTCCTTCCCATGCACACCACACTCCCCTGCCTCCCCTGCTTATTTTTTTCCCCAGAGCACATCACTCTCTAGTTTAGTGTTTGTTACCACTTCTAATTGTTTGTTTGTTTGTTCTGACTCTTCTACTAAAGCGTAGTCCGCTCATGTGAAGCGAGTTTTGTTTATTGCATTTGCTGATATTCGTATATCCCCAGTACCTAGAATACTGACTAGCACATAGTGGGCCTTCAGTCATGTTTGTTGAATGAATGCATGGGAGTGGTAGCAGAAATTTTCTGCAGTTGGACTCAGGTATTTTTATTGTTCGTATCACTATTCAGCAGGCTCCTTAGGGTCATCCTTCTCTTCTAGTATGCTGTGAGATTGACATTATAAATTACACAGGAAGCACTTACTCTGGGGAACAAAAAGCCAGAATATTGAATACCTAGAATTATGCCAATGAACTCTTGAAAAAAATGAGAGTGTTGGGAAGCTAGCAGTTGAATGTTATTTCTTAAAATAATTGTATCCCCACTTCAAGTGGGTATTGAATCTAGCCTTAATTTTATATGTACTAGGAAACTGACCTTCCAAGGTTAAGGAGCTAGTTCAAGATCAGATTGCTAAGTAGAGCTGGATGAATAGAATATTTTCATTTTCTTAGATTCACAAGTTCAGAGCTCCTTCCCAGGGTTTTCTGACACTTATTTTAGAAGCCCATACCCCACAACACCTGTAGTGTTAGAGTTTTTCCTGAGAACACTCTGGAATGGGTAATGGTGGGATATAGGAGCAGGGGCAATATTTACTGAGCCTTTGCCTACAGAGATTTGGAATTTAAATGTATGGCATTGATTTTGAGGTAATAAGTACTTAAAAAATAATTAAGTTTTATCTGTGGGGACAGTAAGGTGATTTCCCCTCTTGTTATCCAGGTACCATAAGACAGTGTTTTTCCCGTATAATTTTCCTTGCGCATGTGTTAACTGGAATGAATCACTACGTTGCAAAGTCTTTGAGGTAAGGTTCTGTGTCTTCTATGATTTCAACATCTCTCCCCCACGTCTGGGATATAGTACATTCTCACATACCTGTTGGATATCCGGCGGTCATCTGAAAGTTGAGTAACAGATAAGAGACATTTGTACGAGAACATTGATCAGTCTTGTTACTGGCAGACATGTAAAAGGAAGTGTTCAGAAAGAATTGCCCAACATTGTCTTGCCAGCCTTTCTACCTGACTGATGATAGGAGGCAGATAACTCAAAGATAACTTAGAGGCTGGGGAAATGTTCTTACAGGAACATAGAACACTGCCTTCTCCCTCTGCCAATGTAGCATGAAGAAAAGGCTTAGGCCCTGGTTGGTGTGGCTCAGTGGATCGCACACCAGCCTGCGAACCAAAGGGTCGCCAGTTCAATTCCCAGTTAGGGCACATGCCTGGGTTGCAGAACAGGTCCCTGGTGGGAATTACAAAATAGGAATAATGGTAGTACCTGCTAGGATCAATGTAAGAGTTAAGTTATGTAAAGTGTGTAAAGCACTTAGCACCTAGAAAGGAGGAAATAAGTGTTAGCTCCTACTATTATTATCTCCTATGTGTTATCAATGGACAGAATCGGTGAACATAAAAAGGGTTTTATTGGCCTCTAGTTGGCAATTATTTATAGGGCACTTTTTTTAAACCAAGATTATAATTTAAGAGACAGCTTCCTGATTGCATTTCCTTAACTTTCAGCTCTATATAAGTACTTCCTTACTTAAGAACTATCGTTCTCCTCTTCTTGGGGATCTCGGGGATCTTCCCATTTGCCAAAGCTACATTTCTCTGTTTTTCTTTTCTGGTGAATTGCTTGCCCCTTTTTGCCAATGGACAACTCAGCATTTGAAATGCACGAAGAGGCAACACATAATGTTTCATGTATGGGGAAGATGAGCACCATGTCAAGAATGGTAAGTTGGGGATTTACATCTTGAAATCAGTTGTCCTGTAAACCTTTATGCAGCACTCAGGAAAGAAGTTCTCAAGTGACGCCCTTCACCTGGGCAGCATCTCCTGCTCTGAAGATTTCCTGCCGCCTCCTTGCCCATGTACTCTTCACTCACACCTCCTTTAGCGCTTTAATGGCCCGACTCTCTAGGAATTGTTGCTCGTAGCATTATGAGTTATTTATGGTTCCGTATAATACCCTTACGCAGTGTTAAACGGAATATGTTGATAAATGATTATGCTTAACCACATGTGCCATTTAAGAATGTTAACGTACTAAGAACATCCGTGTTAGAGTTATTAGTGATTGAAGCCATGCCTGCTCAGAGAGAAAGGCCAGGGATGCAGAGGACAGTAGAACAGGAGATCACAATGTCAGTGCTTGTGAATATCATTTTAATGATCTGAGAAATGAGGGCAAATGGGTCCAAAGATTAGGGTGTTTTTGTCTTGGCAGCTTTCAGTAATGTGCCTGTTCACTTGCGGAAATAATACTGTTGTTTGAGCACAGGTTTGCCATGTGAAACTGGAAACAGTAACATAGAATCCATGGAAATGCTGTGCTCAGATGTGGTAGATGAGTTAGCAGCTCATGGAGGTCATACGTGGAGGGGCGGGGAGAGAGAAACTGAGACCTGCGAGCCAGTTCTTTATGGGTCTGCTCCTGACTCCCATGCATGTACCCGAGCACGTAAATGTGTGTGAGCATGCTGGAACGAAAACGTTCTCGGAAAGTACTCTTTATAACTGATTTAATTTCCTGGTGAAGAAACCAGTAAGTGGAGCTAATGGCCTGAATTGGAATGCACTTTATATGCAAACTTAACTGGCCACTTGATTTTCTAGTAACTTATGTGCCTCAGCTCCTAATATATTTATTTTTATTCTTGTTAATTTGGATATCAGCAGAGTATATGTGTGTGTATCTATTTATATTCATATTTGCACATGTATAATTTTATTGAGTGTATTTATCCCACAAATGCATTTTTTAAATAAAAGGGAAAATAAACCACGTTGAGCAAGGAGGTGGTATTTTTAGTGCATCTGGAGCAGAGAGCGATGGCTTCATTTTTCATCATTTCTCCTAGGAAAAGCAGAGGCAGTGGTCGTTGATGCGTGTTTTCCTGGTGTGTCTCCTGGCCTGCACCGTTACCACAGCGGTAGGAGTCCTGATTCTGTGGTTTACATCAACAACTCGCAGCCCCGTGCAGAGCCCGGACCACAGACGACAGTTCTGATACCCCAGAGAGCTGTCGACCCCAAGTTCCAGTTTCTTAATCATTTACCTAACTCCAAGGTATGAATCACACCAAGTAGGCAATGCATCATTTACTCCAAATGGCTATTTCAAAACAAAGTCTCATTGTGCTTTTACTAAGCTGTGTTCTCTTTGCATGCGAAGGAACCAGGTGTGTGCCACCTGGATGAAGGGAGGTACCAGGAACCTCTCAGGAACCAGGGAAAGTTGGGTTGATGTTGGTCCCAGGCAGAAATCTGATAGTTCTTTGTCTGGCTGGAGGGGAGAATTGCAGATGGACAAATGCAAAGCCCTCTATTCTCTTGTCAAGATTCCTATTCTTTTCTTATCTAACAGGGTCTAGACCGAGAGCCCAACCTGTACCACTGTGGCCATTCCTCGTGTCTCACAGATCTGCTCTTCTTTTTCCCTTTTGGCAGTCCACTGTTCACCTCCCTTTTCCTCTGTACGCCCTGGTGGCCTCATGCCTGAGGCAATGTCCTCCGGGCTGATGATTATCTGCTTATGCCTTTCCAGGTGTTTGAGTTCCCTGGTGGTGCAATCCAGTGGGCCCGGTACAGGAACAAGGGCAAAGACTATCTCAGCGTGGAGGAGGAGGCCTTCGGCAGCAGCTTGAACAGTCAGAGGTCGCAGCTGACCCTGGGGACCCTGAGAATAAAAAGCAGCGGCCTCCGGGCCCCTCACTGGCACTTCAATGCCAACAAGCACGGCTATCTCGCGCAGGTATCGCCAGTGGCCCCATTCTGCACTTGGACATCCATGCTGGTGTCCTCTGGCTCTTGTTTCAGTTGTGGCAAAACCTGCTTACGTCGGAGACAGCACCCAGGCTTCGGCTGTCTGTTCGGTTACGTTAATCAGCAGTGCCTTGGAGCATTAACGGGGTTGTTGTAATCATTCTTGGCGTCACTTCAAACTAATTTCTTCAGTATGAAATCATTTTTCATACTCTAATATTAAAATAAGGTCATCCTTTGAGCCCAAGCTAAAACGGGTGGCTCTGATCTAATGATCAAAGAGAGTGCAGCTTTCCTCTAAAAAAAAAAAAAAAAAAAAAGCAGCGACTGGGATAATGAATGAGTTTGCAGATGTTCAGGCTGGAGTCCCAAAGATCAGGCCAATGGAGGTCCACACCATTCAGAATTTTCTGGAAGTCAAGCGAAATTGACAG
This sequence comes from Micronycteris hirsuta, assembly GCA_004026765.1. Taxonomy (NCBI): domain Eukaryota; kingdom Metazoa; phylum Chordata; class Mammalia; order Chiroptera; family Phyllostomidae; genus Micronycteris; species Micronycteris hirsuta. The sequence continues at coordinate 7,280 of PVJI01008005.1, forward strand.
AGCTGGAGGTGAAATGTGTGTACTTAACTGTATATTCCAGATACTGGGGACACAGCAGGGACTAAGCCCTCATAGAATATTCAGAATTTGCTTGTACGCTGGTAGTCTTGTTAATAGATCAGCCAATTTTATGTGACCTATTTCTGTTGCATTTTAAATCTTTGAAAATTTCTTCAGTTTTACAATTTACAACAGAAAGAGAGATTAGAGTTTCACCTGTGTGAGAGCAAATCCTTTTTATTTCTCATGAAAGAATAGAGGCTCGGAGAGATTGTGACTTTTGAGAAGAATTACGGTAGTGGTTGGCTAGACCGGGACAAAGTCCATATTTTTTGACTTCTTGTTCTTTCTGCACGTATAAAATGTGTAAAAGAGGATAATCTTCAAAGGATTGTCTGGCTGAGTGTTGGCAGAGCAGTGGGCAGAAGGAAAGGAGGTTAAGTGAGCTTTCCTAGAGGGGACCCCCCAAAAAACAAAGTCCAAGCCAGAGAAATTGGTCTGGAGAATGTTCTAGTAGATAACAGGCTTGGGATCCAGCTCAGCTTGGGCAGAATGTTCTGGAAGTCCAGAGAGAGTTTCTAATCTTGAGCTTCTAAACGTAGGCTGGAAGGTAGTCAAAAGGTACAGACTTCCAGTAATAAAATGAAATGCGTCATGGGGACTATATTTAATAATACTGTATTGTTTATTTGAAAGCTGCTAAGAGGGTTGATATTAAAAGTTACCATCACAGGAAAAGTACCTATAACCCTGCGGTGATGGATGCTAAGCAGACTTACTGTGGCGATCATTTCACAGTAGATGCAACTATTGAATCTTTATGTTGGACACCTGAAACTCATATAAAGCTCTATCTCAATTATATCTTAATTAAAACTTATAAAATAATTCGACTATAAAAATAATGTGGGCCAGCATGTTCTCTAGACCCCAGGAAAACCGCAGGATCACTCACTGTCACAAGCAGGGTGAGGAGCCAGCCAACAGAATGTGAGGGCCGTCTGTCCGCTGCACACCCACACACGGGGATCGCTGTTGTGCCTGAGCATCTTCATGGAAGCTTTGGGATGAGTGTCCCTGAGAGGAGCAGGGCAGCCGGGGTGGCTAGTGGAGAGCTAGTGGCCCTGTAGTGTGTCCCATGGGCCACTCTGCTGTCTCTGCTCTGTGTCTGCAGTAGTTGAGGCCCTGATCGGAATAGATGCGTATTTCTGCTGTTTGCTGCATGCAAACTTGGAGAGAGCTTTTCAGAGGTTCCCCTTTCCCCTGCATCTCTAATACCCATCTGGATCTGAGTTGCACGTGTCTTTATAGACAGAGCAAAGACTTCCTCTTCATCCACCCTGTGGATACTCTACTATGTAACCACGAGTCTCTGGTGAAACAGAAGCAATGGTACCTTCTCTACCTACCAAGGCACAGGGTAACACCAAGGACCAGATGAGAGAATGAGAGCGAGGATGAAGTTCTGCATGAGCAAAATCCAAGTATGGCGCAGTACAGATTAAAAGTACAGACTTCCCCCTGTCCCTGGCAACCACCATTCTGCACTCCGTATCTAGATAATTTAATTAAACAATTGTAACTAGGTCATTTGACTAGATTAATAAGTTTTAGAGATCTGCTATAGAACATTGTGTCTATAATCAACAATATTGTATTATACACGTAAACATTTGTTAAGAGGGTAGATTTCATTTTAAGTGTTCTTACCACAATTTTTTAAAAATTGTAGACTTTGGAGCTGGACTGCTTACATTTGAATCCCAGCTTTGCCACTGACTAGCTGAGTAAGCCTGGGGAAATGATATCTTCTCTCCAGATTTAACTTTCTCATCTGTCAAGTGGTGATAATGACAGTGTTTGCTTCTCAGGGTTGATGTAAGGAATGCTTGAGTTAAATCAGGTAACCTGCTACGAAGACTACCTGGACTGGACACAGTGAAAGTACCAAGTGCTATTATTGTTAATATTATTATGATTAAAATTGTATGCAGACTCCTTATCTGGAAAATACATACACTTCTCTATGCATATGTGAACATACATATTGCACAAACATGCATGTCTGTGCAATCACATATGAACACACATGTGCCTGCAGTCTTTTTAAACTCTCAAGTATATATTCTCAATGGGGGTGACATTGTCCCCAAGGGGGCATAAACTGGTTCTTGGGGACAAAAATACTGACTCTCCTTGTGTATTAAAGCCCAGACAGACGTACAGTACGTAAGCAGGCTGTGTCTACAGCGTACAGCTCTACGGTGTATCTGTAGTATTAACATTTCCTACGGTGGCGATGAGAGGACAAACGTCTAAAATGGTGCCTTAGGAGGGAGGTGATGGGAAAGCTTGAGGAGCGCTCTGCAGCCGTGCTGGATGTGCTTCTCTGTTTATGTTCCAGGGGACGGCATGGATTGGCGTGGTTGACGACGGTCACGTAGTCACCACGTACAACGTTACCGCCGGCCAAGTGATCTTCTTCCCTAAAAACACACTGCACTGGATAAAGAATGTGGGGAAGGAAGACTGCTTTTTCTTGCTCTTCTTTTCCACACACGATGAACTTCAGACTCTGGAGGTTGATGATGTCTTTTTTTCCACCCCCGAGGACATTGCTTCCAGGTCACTAAAGGTCTGTCCTGAACACTGAATGCCATCATGAGGGTGCGCATTGCACAGGCCCGAAGAGAGCGTGAGTATTCATGTTTCTAGGGCAGCAAGCACAGTGTGACAGTTGAATAATGGACCCAAAACGTACCTTGTGTTCCCACTAAGGACACAAAACTTACTGAAATTCAGTGCTCAATATTTTCCCTTGTGAATGACTTCCTTAGGACTCTAGTAAATTTGGTAGAAAGGTTATGATATAGCTAACACAAATTGCTATAATCTACAACTCTGAAATCCATAAACGAATACAGGGAGAAGTTTGCTACAGATAATGTATCGTGTTTTCTTAATCTAATACAGAAGACCCCACAGTTTCCTTGAAGAACAGCTATTTTTGGTCTTTTCAGATATTTATGTCACCATTGGAGGGATGGCTCCTGATGCTGGGGGCGGGGGCAGAGGTGGAGCCTGGCATTGCCAATAGGTGTCAGAAGCGTCGGTGCTGGCTCACACCTGGCAATGGGAAGGGGTTCTATGGGAAATTTAGAAATCTGCCTAGTAAGGTTTTGAGATCTATTTTGCAGTAGATCCTGGTTTAATGTTATAGGGAGAAGTAGAAATGAGTTACTAGGGAGAGTATCAGTAAACATGGAAACCCATGTCTGTTTTTGTAGGAGTTTTTATTGACCATAAAATGCTAACACATTTGAAATAAAAATATATTGAAAACTTGGAGGACTTTCATAAATATCACAAGTCTTAGGTTAACTGAGGTCAGCTCTTTCAACTGGGCCACTGAAAACCACGCTGGGGCCCACATTACCCTGGCCTCACCCACCTACACTTCTATTGCTGAAACATGTGGAGCGTTTCACTGATACCTTATGTGGTTTCTCATGTGTTTCAGCCTGAAGGTGGAATTAATTTTATTAGGACATTCCATAAGCAGAAAGAAGATCAGGCCGTCAACCTTCCTCCCAACTTGGCAGAGCTGGTTATGAATACCAGTTATGCCCAGTCTCCAGACAGCCTTGTGTGGAGATACTTCTATGACCTTAAAGGTATAGTATGTTATTTGGTGAAGCCTTTTTATTTAAAAACGTATATATGGGATGATATAGGTGTATGAGACCGAGGTGTAACATGGTTGTTTTGTTTTTTTTTTTTATGATGGGTCACAGTCAAGAGAAGTTTGAAAAAACACATTTCTCAACAGAACAGGAAATGTGAGAAAAGGCCCGGGGGCAAAGGAGAAAGGGACAAAGGATTTCAAAGTGTGAGGGTGTGTTTGAGGGTGGGGGTGGGATTGTAGAAAAAGAGGCTGAAGAGAGAGGAGGGGTCCCATTATGAAGGTTTTATGTGGATGAGTTTATACTCAATGGAAATGGGGAATAATTCGGGTTTTTTAAAATAGAAGAACAGCACATTTATTTATTTATTTATTTATTTATTTATTTATTTATTTACTTGAGATACGATTGCCATACATTATATGAGTTGCGGGTGCACCATATGATGACTCAACAGTTGCATACACTGTGAAATGATGCCAACAAGCCAGTTAATGGCGCCACCACACACACAGAACAGTTTCTCTTGTGGTGATAACTCCTAAGATCTGTTCTCTCGGCAACTTCCAAACACGCAATACAGTATTAGTAACTGTAGCTGCCACGTTGCACGTTACGTCCCCATGATTTGTTTATTTTGTGATCGGAAGTTTGTGCCTTCGACTCCCTTCACTCATTCTCCCACCCCAAGTGCCCCCACCCCAGCCCTGTGTCTGCGGCAACCAACAATCTGTTCTCTATATCTATGAGCTTTTTTTTCTTTTTTTAGATTCCACACTTAAATGAGATCATTTGTCTTTCTCTGTCTGACTTATTTCATTTAGCATAATGCCCCCAAGGTCCAGCCAGTGGCAATTGCAAGATTTTATTCTTTTTTTTTTAATGGCCGAATAATGATCCGTTGTCTATGTGTACCACATCTTCTTACCTGGTCACCTGTGGATGGGCACTGGGCTGTTTCCGAATCTTGGCTACTGTAAACAGTGCTGCAATGACCTTGGTGGTGCAGACACCTTCCTGAGTTAGTATTAGTTTTGTTCTTTGAGGTAATGCCCCATCCCGCTGAATTGTGGGGAATGGACTGGAAGGGACCAGATTAGAGGCAGGGAGAGGAGTCGGGGCTGTCGCTGTCCCTCACTCAGGGCGGATGCTGGCCTGCGCTATGACGGTTGTGAGAGGGACGGAGCTGCTACGGAGCCAAGGGCATTTAAACAGGGAGGGCTGGCAGGGCTCAGTGCGCTGCCTTGGAGGGTAAGATCGATATTCAGGACGACTCACAAGTTTTCTGGTCGGGCCTCCCGAGTCGCAGTTTATCTTCAAGAGGTCACTCTTCGTTAGGCATTTCAGGAGAGCTTGAGAGGCAGGATAGTGTTCAACCGTTTCAGGTGAATCACTTGGGGGCACATAGGATCAGTTAGCCCCGCATAAGCTTTTTTGTGGCTACAGAAGAGCTAAGTCCTTTGTAGTACAATTTTGAGTATTTTACCTTACTTTGTTTTTCAAACTTCATCTGACTCAGGTTCAAAAGAATACCGATTTCCGGGAGGAATAATTCAGCTGGCCCAGCATTGGAAAAACGACAGTGGGCTGAGCAACAATGAAAAACTGTTTAGTGAATTCCTGAATCAGGTAATTGAGAAAAGTGTTTTGGCGACGGTTAAGATGGATGAGATCTGAAGTTTAGATTGGACTCAGCCTTCTTTTGGACAAAAAGCCAAGATCTAGTCAAACATTGGTTGGTTTGATCAGCGTAAACTATTCATTGAAGCCTTAGTGTGGGTTTGGGAACTTCATTTTTTGGCACGGATGGTTACATCAGTGAAGAGACTGGACGCCTGTGCTGTGTCTCTTTCCATTTGTGCTCAGTGCCGTGTTGCATTATGACCAATGTCACAGATAGGGCGTCAAATTCCCTGATTCAAATCCCAGATCTGTCACCATGTGACCCCAGGTAAATTACTCAATCAACCCAGACTTTAACTTCATCACCTGCAAATGGGGAGAATAATATTACCAACCCTATAAGACTGTTACAAGGAACAAGTTACACAATAAATGTAAAGGACATCAAAATTTCATGTCTTCATGGAGGCTTCATAAATACCAGTTATAATTAAATTAATTGTTAATTTGCTGAGTAGGATGTTGGCTAAATAACTGCATTTCATTTTTCTTTTTTTCTTAAGCATCAAAACGCCCTCACTTTGAGTACACTGAGAATTTACAACAATGGATTGCGACAGCCACACTTTCATTTTAATGCAAATGAAATGGGATATGTGATAAGTGGATGTGCAAAGGTAATTTTTCTGTGAACAGTTGTCTGAACATTCCTTTTTAATGCAGAAAGAAGCAAGTGGAAGGTGTTTATTTTGGTTCAGTTGTTGGTGACATAGAAGGACTCAATGCTAATGGCTTTCCAGGCACCGTTTCCAGAGGAGGCCGCGCAGGCTCCACTAGATCACGTCCCCCGTTTGGTATGAGTGTAAGAGGAAGCTAAGAACCCTTCTGAAGTAATAAAGAGTTACCACTCTTGGTGGAGGGTCTGGAGCACCTGCTCACATTTTCAGAGTTCTGCATTCTCAGGCAATGCAAGGGTCTCATGCGCTGCCCTTTGGGGACTGCGAAGTCACTGTCTGCTTCTCAGTGCAATGTGAGTCAGGGTGGCTGGGAGCTGTGAAATGCCAGTAGAGTGGCCACATATGCCCATTTATCCAGGATCGTCCTGATGTGCACTTGTTGTCTTGGTGAAATTATTAACAGCACCTGCTTTGTCTCTCTGGCGAGTGTTGGCTTGGATGATCCATTATATGGTTACCATAAGAAAAGCCAAACTGAATAGCACGTTACCATAGTGATGTGGTTCTGGACTTTCATGGGGCTCCCTGGGGAAACCTATAATGTTATACTCAGGGAAAGTGGACTTTTCTACCTTGTACCTGCCTCAATCTTGACAGAAAGATTTAAACCGGACTGAACTTCACCTATTGGGTCATCCATGGCAACCATTTTGTTTTATGTTTCTCAAGGGGAAGGCTTTAATGGATTGGAAAAGGGCATTATAGTCTTTGACAAATTGTATCTCAAGAACAGACTTTATTTTCGCTATGAGTGTACGTGCATTTGTGTGCACTTGTAATCTCCAACTGTTTTAAGAAAGAAGCTTAGGATGGTGTTTTGCTGAAAGGCAGCATTTCCCCAAACAAGCAGAAAGAAGGGAATGGGAATAGCAAAACACTCCAGTTTAAATCCCTTGCCCAATTAGGTAATTACATAAGGGTAACTTATAACCCTTAATTAGAACAAGGTGATTGAGGCTCTTTTTGCATGATCTTCTACAGTATTGAACTTGCTAATGGCATTTTGAGGAATACTGTTTTAAATAAAATACCTCTTGATTTTTGTGGGACTATGTCTCAGAAACAGGAGATTTTATGTGAAGGTGCGCCTCTGTCTTCTGCTATTTACCCTTACTAAGAAGTCCCTTTATAACCTCATGCTTTCATTCACCTTTTCTTCATTATTAATATTTATCCTAATGAATATTTGATTTTATTTGCTTTGTTTCAAGATTTTTTTCTTCCTTAGGTGGGTATTATTAATACTCAGGGTTCCCTAGGGTTTGATATTCATGCTGGAGATGTGATATTTTTCCCTGTTGGAACTCAGCATTACATTAAGAGTGCATGCGATGAGGATTTGCTTTTCATCCTCGCCTTCAGCACTGGAGACCAGGTGAGAATAAGCTCACTTAAGAGAGATCACCAAGTGTCAGTGATGTGCTCAATACTCTGTCCAGCAATGCATCGGGACCACAGGGAACCCTCAGTCCATGTGTGCTGAATGAATGAATAAATGAACTGGCAGAACCAATATGTGAAGAGGAGAATCAAATAATCTTTCTTTAAAGATTTTATTTATTTATTTTTAGAGAGAGGGGAAGGGAAGGAGAAAGAGGGAGAGAAACATCAATGTGTGGTTGCCTCTCATGTGGCCCCCCACTGGGGACCTGGCCCGCAACCCAGGCATGTGCCCGGACTGGGAATCAAACTGGGAACGTTTGGTTCATAGCCTGCACTCAGTCCACTGAGCCACACCAGCCAGGGCTCAAATAATCCTTTCATTTGGTTATAAAGAGAACACACACACACACACACACACACACACACACACACACACATTATTTCCTCTTAATTCCCCAAGTTCTAAACCAACTGAGAAAAAGAGACCAAAGAGCAATATATAGCGATCCATGAAATAACTTTATTGCTAAAAAGCAGATATTAGAGAATGTGACTAGTATCTATGGGCAGGTGGGTTTCTAATAGCAGTCCCCAGAACTGAATTGTCCTCTCCATATTGAGACAAGCCCTGTCTGTCTTACAGCATGGAGAAACGGAGTATGCTCTTTGAAGCTTTGCCAGCTCGCAGAGGGAAAAGCTGAACTGAGCATGCCTCGTTTATTTTTCCAGAATTTACTTGGCAGACAGAAAGAGAGAGAGAGAGAGAGGGGCTCAGTCTTGTGTATGAAGAGAAACTTTAGGAGTATATCAGTGACATTATGACTGAGCAGTGCTACTGTGTAGAAACTGTAGTTTTTCCATCATTCTTTATTTTAAGCTAATCTGATATATAATGATCTATATTATAAAATTAATATGTAATACATTAATTTATAAGTGAAGAGGAGTTATTTACTCTGTTAAATAATTACGTGCTTTTGAACATTCAAACAGGGTTATTTAATTAGAGGGAACAATGTGTTTGAGGAGTGGGAACACACACTGGAATTGAGATTTTAGAAAATACTTAGGACTAGGTCCCCTTCTGAGACTGACGGCAGTGAGAATGGTCACAGTGTGACTGGGCACAGAGCTCGGGGCAAGTCCAGGAGCCAGTGGACACTTCTCTTGGCCCTGGTTCTTCCTACAAGGACACCCAGCAAGATCTGCAGGGGAAAGTGCTGCAGGGAGCTGGCAGGACCTAGCCCTGGGGCGTGTTCAGTCATGCTCATTTCCATGACAACACGTACCTTCTTTGAGAGAGATTGGAAGATTCCAGCATCTGCTTCCCTAGGTCTCCAAACCTTCCTGGGGTGTCTGGGATGGGGTTTGTGGGGGGCACTGGGAGGGAGGGGTGGAGTTGAAAGCCAGCCGTAGACGTTGTCACAAGTGGAGGAGTCCAGTGTCTCCTACTTTGAGGGCGGGTCTCACCGATATGCCACCCCTTTGGTCACCATCCCTAAGGCCATTATAAGAACAAATCAGAGCACAAAACCAAATCAAGTGAAATATAAATAGGAAAAGCAGAAACCCTCTCGAGTTATAAAGAGCAAGTTAGAGTTTAAAAAGTTAAGAATAACAAAATTGAATTTTAAAAATGAGCACAATGTAAATTTTATGGATATGTGAAAGTATTCCACAGGTAAAAATTTAGAATTAAATAAATATGACAGATAAAAGTAAATAAGAGTTAATGTGACAGGAAAGGCTAATCTCAACAAATTAAAACTTAAAGTATGAAAGAAGGATAAAAATGACAATTGAAAATTATTGAATACAAGCTCCAAAGTAAGGAATGTAAATCTTTAGAGAAGAGTAGAAATAAAAGGTGTTTTTTTTTTTTAATTAAAAGAAACAATTTAAAGGAGTGATTTACAATGGGAAGAAAGAAATTAATCAAAATTTTGGGTAGGAGGAATTTTTTTTTATCACTACCCCACCTAGAGGAATGCCTGATATCCCCTGGAGTAGGATCAGTTCCCCACTATCCCGTCAGAGTGAGGTCATGAGAAATGTTTCCAGTGGGGATATGGTTTGCATAGAGCGTGTGGAGCGAAGGAGGAAGGAAGGATGGAGAGAGAAGCAGAGTGAAGGAGTGGGAAGTGCATGCCCAGAGAGAAACACAATGACAGACAGAGACCCAGAGAGAGACAGACACACAGAGATAGATGCAAAGAGAGATAGATGACCAGAGAGAAAAAGACTCACTCAGAGACGTGCACAGAAATAAAGACATGCAGAGAGAGACGTGCACAGAGAGGGAGAAAGATCTACAAAGAGAGAGACACGAAGAGAAGGGGACACACAGACAGACACACGAAGAGGGACTGGCACCCATATGAAGACAGGCATGGAAGGAGAGACAGAGACACACTCCCACACAGAGACAGTCTACACACAGAGGGGCACAGAAGGAGACACCCCCATACACACACACAGGGACAGACACAGAGACAAACACTTACACACAGACAAGAGAGGTTCAGAGACAAGCGCAGACTCACACACACAGACACAGAGAGACAGAGAAGTACACTCATGAGAAACTGAGAGAGGCATGCTGTCCCAGAGAGAGAGGTGGTGGGGAGAGAATGAAAGGCAGTGGAAGGGAGAGTGGACGAGGACAGTCACATCCAGCTGATGAGACAGAAGGCCAGGCAGGCAGAGATTGTCGACCCAGCAGAGAGAGGGCAGTCTCTGGCTGTAGGAGGAACACTCCCTGGCGGAGGGGTGTCCTCCATCCTGTGCCTCTGGGCATGGTGCCCTGAGAAGCTGAGCACTAGTCCCTGCTGACGGGAAGCCAGACAGTCCTGGTCCCTCCTGGAAGAGAACTATGTCTCAAGACACAGGTCCCTTCTAAAAGAAGCTTCAGATGCCCCGGCACATGGAGCTGTCAGTCAGACTTGCCTGCTTCTCAGACAGGAAGGGGTGGGCTCCCCTTGGCAAGGGACAGCCAGGCACACAGGGGACGATTCACGGGACTTCCTAGCTGTGTCAAGTTACACAGCCGAGGATCCCGTGGTTCTGTAAGATTCTTGTAGGGGCCTGAGCAGGTCCGTGCTGATGCTTTCTTTCATTTCCATTGTCAGCTACAAACCCTTGACATGGACGATTATATTCAAGCCACAGCAGACCACATCCTGGCTCAGCTTTTCTTCAAGAAACAAAGCGAGTTTAAGAAGATCCCCAAATTCAAGGAGGACCAGGCAATCAACCTGCCTTAGACTTGCTGATGAGTTCATATCTGTTCTTCCTTCTTCATTTGTTATTATTGTTTTTAAAGAAGGACCCGGCTAACGAACCTGGAGCTCCCCACACAGTGGGAGGGGGCAGGTGCGAAGCAGCCCTGTGGGCTCCTCTAGGGGACAGTGATTGCAGGTGGTTCGTGCTGAGGGAACGTGTCAGTAGATTCTGTGTAGATTAGTAGGTCTACAGAGGACACCCAATACATTAAATTATATTTTTGTATGGATTTTACTATATGAATATATATTTGTTTATATTCTCTTTGTTACTTCAAATTTATTACTCCAAATGAAAATCTATTCTTTTCATTCATATCAGTAAATCTTAGAACCATGCATGTGTTTTTGTAACTCATCACTGTGGAAGGAAGTATGGAGGTGAGCCTATGCATGTGCGAATTGAGACACATCAAACTTCGTTCTGAGAGTTTACCATAGAACCCTAGGCTGGTGATTCCCAGCCGTTTGATTGGCATGAAGAGACTTTTTATAATGCTAACATTTCTGAGGTCTTAACTCCTATCAGTACTTGTCTACTTACTGGATATTGGCTGAGAAAATAATGGTAAACTAATTATGAATTCAATATCTTCTTTGAATGTATTTGGATTTTATTAGTCATTTCATTAACTACATACACTTGAGGAACAGCCACCCCTATATTTGAGAGGTTCAGTACATCCTACCCCACTTCTTTGCTTTGCCCTCTCAGGGGAGATGCTTTCTCAAACCGTCTGCAATTTACTGACCCAGAGGTTTTTCCAGCCTGGGGCAATGCTCCCTCCAGAGCAGGATTGGCCGAGGTCCATGTCTCCTTTGGGAGGAGGAAACGGAGGTGAGAGGTGACCTAGCCCTGCATCAGAGGTCTGCTTAGGTCAGTCACTTTTGGGAAAAGAGTAGAAATTGAGGATCTAGTCTCCATGCCCATGTGCCCCCTGAAAGCCTTGCTGTGCCCCAGCAAGTTAAAAGACCACTAGTGAACTAGCCAGGAGGCAGCAGGAAGCAGCAGGAAGCAGGCAGCTCTGACTGAAGTTCAGTCAGTGCAGAGGTTGGAGGCCTCCGTTCTCCCCCAGGGAGGCACCCCTGAGTCGGAGCCCAAGTTAGATGGTCTCACAGCCTACTTGGGGGGTGAACCTGCTGGGTGAGGAGCCTGGAGCTGGAGGTCATAGGAATTTGTGTCATTTTAGGCTTGGACCCCGAGAGAGGGGGCCTATCGTCAGCACCTGGGGGGTGGGGGTGATCCATTTACAAAAGGACATCATTTTCTGTGCCTGAGTTGCGTTCTTCTGCCTGAGCCTTCCGTCTGTGTTCCTGGGTGCCCCTGCTTCCCCGGCTGCCAGGTCTCAGTGTCGCACGCAGGCCCATCTGTTTCTACTGTAACCCTCCCCCTCGCTGAGCCCACAGGTCTGAAGGAGAGGAATGCTGCCCCCCCTCGCGCCCCCCATCCAGGGCAGTAGTTGCCCCAACTGATCCCCTACGCACACTCACTCGGTCTCCCTCTCAGCTCTGGGGCAGTGAGTCTGTTTCTGGATATTCTTTCAGCTTACTTCCATTCCCTGTTACAACACTGGTAACCTTGACTCCCCGCCCGCCCCTAAGTTGCCAAGATGGTTTATTTCCATTGCAAGAGTAGAAACTCCTTTAGAGGCAGGTTTTTTCCTCCTTATTTATGTTTTCCCCACAGTACCAAGAATGTGGTGTCAACATAGTAGGTGCTCAAGAAATATTGGATGAATAAGTGCAATTGGAGGTGACATAATAACAAGTAAAAATAGATGAACTATGTCTTGATAAAATTTAGGCCACAAGTATAAAAGGAAATCACAGAAAGAAAAATACAAACATCAAAGTTACCACTGAGGTTTTTAGCAGTTACAATGGATATTATTGGCTTTGCATTAGCGACGGGAAATCCATGAAATTCGAGTGAGTGGCTCTGTATTTTAATGACATTTTGTTGTGAGGATGTTGAGCCTGAAACCAGAAATCTGAGACCAAAGCCACTTTGCCTCTGGGCATCAGGTGGCGCTCACGTACCACCGGTGAAGTTCTGCAAACTGTCTCAGTCTGGAGTTTCCGTTTCACACACGGGAAAGCTGCGGCTCTGTGTGAAACTCGACAACAAATTGATTTCCTGCGGACTTCTGGGCCATTGTTCTAGTCTCCAAGAAGGGAGGCATGAAAACCTGATTGTAAAGCTCCCAGGTCAGCTGAGTTGAAGGTGAAATCCCATTCTGTGAAGGCAGTGACGCTGTCTTTTCTTGCTGGATCTTTGTGCCTTTTAAACAGCTTCCTTCCAGAGAAAGAAAAAACCAAAGGAAAAGGCAGAGAAACACAGAGACTGAGGGAGGGTATTATCCGGTCTCAGAGTCACTGCTGACCTACAGAGAAGCCCTGGGGTGGAGATACTTGGGGCAAATCACTGGCCTGAGCAAGCCTGGGTTTCTTTGTGCACGGAATGAGGGCCCTGCCCCGAGCTTTCAGGTCTCTCGAGAGGTGAATTTTTACTGTCTGGTCAACTCTCATCACCTCACTCTGCAAGCACTATTGCGCCCTGACCTCTCCCCTCCTGTTTCCTCTCTTATCCCTGGGTCTCCACTGTCTGCCTGCAGGGATGAAGTGGTTAAAAAAAGGTTCTGCCCCTTACCCCCTGAGCTGGCACCCTCTTGGAGGCCCAGTTTACCGGTCTGTAAACCGAGGTTAACCAAACATACTTGGAAAGGTGGTTTTTATAAGAAATTGAACAAAGTAATAAATATATAGTCAGTCAGGTCCTTTCTTATGTCTCTAAACAAACAAGTGCAGACTAACACTAACCAAGGACTTGAGTCATGAGTCTCCACGGTTTCACCGTCAGCCTCCTCACTTCTGAGCCGGCACGTCCGTTTCCCTTGCGTCGGACTGGCTCTCCGGCTCTGAATGACGTGACTGTTTTCCCACGCATTCGTTTATGGAACAGATTTCACTGAGCACCTCATGTGCTCTGGGCACTGTCCTAGGAGCTGCTGAGAATGTGATAACAAGGAGGACAAAATCCCTGGCCTCATGGAATGCATGTTGAGTGGCAGAAATAATAAATAAGTAAACGAACACCTAGGAGGTCACTATAAATATTTACTGTGAAGGAGACAAATGGGGGCTGCGGGGTGGAAAAACAACGAGGGGAGGGATAATGTCGTCAGGATGTTCAGAGAAGGCCTTTATGGGGAGGCGACATCAAAATAGAGAGGAAATGGGGACGAAGGCGAACACCTTCCTGGTGAGTCGGCTAAGCAACAACCCATGAACACCTGCTGGAAGGTTTTTATTTTAGTTACCCTTCAATAGCAAATGCAGCTAAGCTCATAGTAATGTAACAATGCCCTCCTTCAGTAACATTCTACAGTTCCTCTTACCATATTTCTTTGGGAGATTGTATCAAATGTATCTTTTTACCCCAGTGCTTCATCTCAGCCTGGTCCAAGTAGGTGCCCAGTGAGCGCCTGTTGAATAAAGAAATGATTACGCTGATCCCCAGTGGAGGCGAGGCAGGTATTGTTGTTCCATTTTAGGGACGTTAAGTGACTTGTCCCTGGCCTGATGGCTTACAAGGGGGTGGAACTAGAACTAGACTCCTGATTTTTTTTGAGCTTTACTCCAGTGTTCTTTCAGCATTTCCGTCTTCGGAATTAAATTCTCATCCTTATGTTTATGGAAGTTCTCCTCCGGGCGTTAGAACGTTGAGGGGAGACACTGGTGTCAGTCCAAGGGGCATTGTCCACGCCGCCTGCACTGCACCCGTAAAATTCCGGGCAGGTTCACACCTGACAGTTGCTGATTCTTGGGCATGTTTCACCAACCAAGGAGCAGCTCCACCGTTTCCGTGCTTGTACGAGTGCTGTTAGAGAACGACTCCGAAGCTTCAGGAAGGAGAGGGTGGCAGAAGCATGCGTGCTGTAGAAAATCCGTGTTGTAGGAATGAGAGACAGATTTCTTCGCATTCCCATCCATACTCACTGCTCCGTTGTGGGAGGCGAAGGTCAGTGAGACCTCACATGGATCTCACGTGGTGGTAGAGGGAATAGCTAAGAGATGCTTGAATAGAACGATTCAAGATCTCTGGTCAAAAAACATCCCTCGTGGTGATCTGGAATGCCATCCACGGGCTCTGATTCCTCATTTTTGGTAGCATATTTACCATGAAGCTTTTCTTTAAATACAAATAATCAATCATTGTGCTAGGTTCTGGGAGTGAAGCAAAGAAGAATACAGTTTTTCTGCCCAAGACATTTATTCATTCATTCATGCCTTCATTCACTCAACAAGTATTTCCTGAGCACGTACTAAATGTCCCACGCTGTGGTGAGCTCTGAATGAATCAAACAGCTTACATATTTTGAATGCTCCTTGTGGGCAAACACTGACTGTTCAAAGTGCTTTTTATGTGTAAACTCGCAGGCTCACAGTCCCCGTTGGTAAGTCAGAACGTGAGGTCCAGAGAGGTTAGATGATTTACTGGAGGTTGCACTGCTAAGAAAGAGTAGTGAGAGGATTCGGGCTTGGGCATTCTGGCTCCGGTACCCAAGCCTTAACAGAGCCCCTGCCTTTGGGGAGCTCACAGCCTAGTTGGAGGGGACAGAAATGTAAAGAGACTTATGCATTCACAACATTAATTCTAGTCAATTCCTGTGGAATAACAATGAATACCTTTGAATCCAAGTTAGACCTATAATGGAGGCAGATGTCTCTCATCGTCCTGTGAGTTTGTTCTTAGGCTATAAGGCACAGATGTTAAAGCTCGCTAAAAAGTAGGTGAGTAAGCTACTCAAACAAACCAGATTGAAGATCTCTTAATTATTTATTTTTGATGCCCCAAGTGTTACTTGCCACATAAATGTTTGAGAAATACGTTAGTGAACATTACTTGATTAGAGCCCAACACAATGTAGCTCTGCAATCCCCTTTGACATGGCAGCGGAGACAGCTGGGCGGGGAGCGGGGTTTGCAGCTAGAACTTACCTGCTGTTGGGGAGGGAACTATTCCTGTCAAGGAAAATATTTAAAGTATATAATATTGGCTTTGTGCATGATTGCAAATGTCAAAATTCCATTAATTTGATTTTTAAAGTTTAAGGTATTCTGCCATTTGGTTACTAAGTATATGAATAGAATGACATTTATTCGGCTTGGCTCTCTGCGAGCTACACATGCACACTTGTTTGAAGGGTATCATTTATCCCTTTAATGAGAGTGTTGGGAGCACACCAGGTTGGGCTGGATAGGATGTGTGATCTAAAGGAAAAGAACATACTCTGAAATTTAGACGCCGATGAAGACAGACTGAATGCACATGAAATCTGAAGTTATAACGCTAAAACCAGCGTGGGGTGAGGCAGCAGGGAATGACACAGACAAGACAGCAGTACAGAGCTCAAAGGAGGGCGAGAATGGTCGGCCAGGGCCTAGGAGGGAGTCGAGATTCTGTTCAGACTTCGACCGCAGGGCGAGGGAGAAGGAGGGTCCTTTAGGAGCGGAGGTACACTGTGTCCCGAAGCAGGAGTAAATAAGATCTGTTTTTTGAGGAAAGGTAATGATTTTTTTTTCCTGACTGGAGTGAGGAGGTTTTTTTTAAAGGTCGTTTAATGAGTACTTAACTATATGCCAGGCATCGTGCCAGATCCTAAGGTGCATTATTAACTTAATCCATAAAACAGCCCAATGCAGTGGCTGGTACTGACTCCATTTCCAGGTGAGGAAACTCAGGCTAAGGGAGACGGAGTCACTTGCCCAAGGCCATGCAGCTAGTCAGTGACAGAGTGGACACTCGGTCTCATGCCTCCCCTCACAAAATTGTTTGCACTGACCTGTCTGTTCCCATGGCAATCTGTCCAAACCCAGATGTAACCTACGTGTTCGTCTCTGTCTTCAGCACTTCCCTTCCATTAGTATATTTCGGGAAAGGTGGGTCTACCTCCTGTTTCCGCCCAGTTAATTCTCTGTGGTGCATATTCTTGTTCATTTTTCTCAGCTTGGGCTGGGAGCTCTGTTTGTTTTATCATCAGTCAGTGGCTGGGCACTATGGCCGTCATCCTCGTGATACGATGCTGCCGCAGTAAGGCTGGCTTCAGCAGGAAGGTGACGGGGGAAGTCTTTCTCTGCTCTGTTACTCAGTTCTTTACCATGCCGCCAACGCGAAACATCACTGAAGGAATGAGCTGGGGGTTATCTTAGTTTGGATGTAGGTTTGGATGTGGGAACAGAGACCCGGCATTAACAACGTCTTAGCTGTGATGGGAGTTTGGATCTCTACCATATAAGTCTGAGCTGTTATGGTGGCTCTGCTCCATCACAGGAGCAGGGGCCAGACTCCTGCCCTGTTGCTCTGTCATTACGAGGTGGCTGCAGGTAAGGACCAGGGGCGCCCCAGCACATCTGTGTCCCAGGGGGGTCTCCCAAAGGAGAGCCTGGAAGTCGCACACGTCAATTTCACAACCATCCTTCTGGCCAAAACTTAGCCACATGTTCCTTTCTAGGCGCCAGGGAGGCTGGGAATGTGGACTGTGTTCTGGGCGGCCAAGGAGCCAGCTGAAACTCAGTGATCTGTTACTACGAAAGGAAGAGAATGCACATGGAGGGACCATTAGCAATCTCTGCCTTGGAGGGAGTTCTGAAAAAGGAGAAAGCTATAAAACTTAGATGATAACCATGGCCGTGCCAGAGTCTGATAGAAAAAACTAAACTATTGAAATCTCTTTGGGAGGAAGGCTGTTCCCTAAGAGACCTCACCCAGTTACACACAGTCTTTGCATTCAAATTTCAGGTGTGCCTCCTTCTATCACAGGAAACCGTGTGCTGCCTTCCACAGAAGTCGTGCTCACCTGGGCCCTCCTCCAGCACATCCTGAGGCACAATACCCTGCAGCTGATCTTTGCCAAATTCTGAGTTGTTTTTCCTAGGGTTACCCACAAGTGACAGGGGCAGAGAACCCCAGCGTCAGCTTCTGTGGAGATGAAGTCGTGCGTCTTCATTCTCCAGGAGACTCCAGTCAATGCCACATATGTCTGTGCACTCACTCACACACAAACACACACTCATATCCCACTCACCAGGACAAAAATCATTCTTAGATTTGGTTCAGCCTAAGGCCAAGGTCATGAAGACAAATGCTTTTCAAGGCCACGTCTGCGCAGACCCCGCGGCCTGCAGCATGGAGGAGCCTGTGCTCGACATGGAGCGGCGTGAGTTCCGCCTCGCTCAGACTCACGGCTCCTTTCAGACACGGGGCCTGAGGACTGCTGTTCAGCTACTTAAGGAAGCTTTGAAATTACACTTTTTCCCCCCTTTTGGGTCCGGTGAGAGTTTTACCCAAGGTGTACTTCTGTCTCCCAAACTAATCTACGAAGGTCACAGTAAAACAATGTACGTACGTATTTGCCTGTTTTCAGGGTAAACCCCAGTGCCTGGGCAGGTATGAGAGCTGTATTTCTGCTTCTCTCTGCTTCAGTGCTCTCTGACAATCGGAGACCTCTCTGAGCCTGCAGCGGGTCCTTTGCACCTCTGCCTCCCTTGCCACTTCAGACTGCAGCTCCTTTCTGACAGAGAACACGCTGCACCCTCCCGGTTAGCTGCTAAATACGTACTTTTCCTAGGCTTGCCTTCCCCCAGCAGCTCTGTTCCTGGGAAGTTCCCCTCTAGCATCAGGGCATAACCATCTAAGGGAGAAACGTTCAGAAATATAAAACTTATTAAGGTGAATAGTTTCTTTTCTTTTTCCTTTCTCTTCTCTCCTTGCATTTTTCTTTCTAAGCAGATGCAATGCTGTTTTAAGAATTTACATATAATTTGGGTCTAAAAGATGACTTTATGTTATTAAAGTGAACAGACATAAGAGTGTTACAAATGCAGTTAAAGTGTTTTGTTTTGTTTTGTTTTTTTTGCTTCACATTGTCACTGTTTGCTTTTCGGAAGCGAAGTGGGAGTGAATGTGGACCCTGCCAGGCCCTGCCACTGGCAGAGTCTCACTCCGGATGCTCCTGCCTGGCTGGCCAGCAGAGCTCCTGGGGGACATTGAGAACTGCCTATGCCTAACTCTCACTCCCGGGCCTTCTACGTTAATTGGTCTTGAACATGGCCTGAGCCTCAGGACTTAATACGTTAGATTTTAGTTCACAGCCATCTTTGGAAATCTGCTCTCAACCATTTCATAGAGACATTTCTAGTAGGATGCCATTCTGAGTTAGTGAGTTGTTTAAAAATTGTTCTAAAAACACTCACACTGGGCTGGTAGAGAGAATAACTGGTGAGCAGCATTGAGGAGCAGGCAGAACTAGAGATAAGCTTGAGATTCCGACTCCTCTGGATCCAGAATGAAGCACGACACAGGTGTGCTGTTGCATGGGAGACAAGGGGACTGAGCGGAGCGCAGACACAGCTCAGTGACTAGACACAGGCGGAGTCATGGAGGGGTGGGCTCTGCTATGCTGGGATCTGACTGACTGTGTGCTTTGGCAAAGTGCACGGGGTAGAGGACCCTGCTGGCCCCGTGAGCACCCCCACTGAAGGGCTGGGAAGACGCAGGGTGCACCCACCACACCTCTTCCCACACCCTCTTCTCTCTGAGCTTTTCCTCCTGGGGACCATGGGCAGTCCCTACTTACAATAGGGGTCACCGGACAGTTTCTACCCAGACGAGGGGGATTGAGATTTGACCTGGACTTTAACATTTTCCTAAATCACTGTTTATAGCTCTACCCCTTGGTTCAGTTCATCTCTGCTGCAACCCAAGGGTTTTAAAGGGAGCTTTTAAAAAACGGGACAGATAGAGGTGGAAGAAAGGAGAAGAAATTCAAATTGGTCACTTTGGCCTCGTAGAGTTTGGAGACAGGGAGCCAGCTGGTGGTGCCCGGATGCGCAGTGCTAGTACAGCTTCGGTCGCTCCCCAAAGGTAGTTTTTCTCTTGGCAAACAATTATTTGGTGTTTTTCTGCATCTACTTGCTCTTCCATAGTTGGTGAGGTCTATGTATGTCCAGATAGCATAATATTAAATGATTTTGTTTTGGTTCATATTTTATTTCTGCCTTCTAATCGTTTAACACATAATTTCCCCCCGAGGGCCGGGCAACACTGAGCTAGACCTGTCTCCAGACCCTGCTGTTGGCCCCTGCAGGCAACGCTGTGTGAGACGCACCCTTACTTTGGAGCCTTGTAGGTAAGGGCTCAGATTATCTTCTTTGAAAAACTCCTTAACGTCTCTGAGCCTCAGTTTCTCTTTTCTAAAATGAGGACAATACAGTCTCAATTTTGTAGCATCGTCTTTTTATTGCTGTTTTAAAAATTATTAATGGTATTTTTTTAAAAAATCTGTTTTACAATGCTGGAATAATTCAAGCAATAAAATAAAAGAGTATTGGTCTATAACTCAAAGTATAAATATTAATACTGACATGAATACATGATAAATTAGTAAATAGATGGAGGGAGACTAAGCAAATCTCCTTTGCAGCAGAATTACAAGTAATTCCAAAGTCCAATCCATTTCTCAATCCCAAGTCCATCCAACTGTTTAATGGTAAAGAAAAGAAGCATTAATTTAAAAAAGAACCCAGGACATTGTAAAGAAATCTTCAACGCCCAATGATAACAAGTTAACATCGGAGAGGTTAGGAATGTTGGAGGGAGGCGTTCTGTCCTCAGAAAGCTGTTAAGCTCTGCCTGGCTGGCTCTGTTGGTTGCAGCGTCATCCCATGCACTGAAAAGGTTGTAGGTTCGATCCCTGGTCAGGGCATATACCTAGGTTGCAGGTTGGGCCCCTGGTCAGGGTGCATGTGGGAGGCAACCCATTGATGTTTCTCTCTGCCCTCCCCTCCTCTCCTCCCCCTTCCTCTTTCTCTAAAATCAGTATAACAGATCCTCGGGTGAGGATTTAAAAAAAAAAAGCTATTAAAACACTGTAGATAACTTTCTGTCTTAGAAAAGGGATGGCCCTGGAGTTCTTTCCCCTTTGTTTAAAATGATTTTTAATCTTGTAATCCTATAATATGCAGTGTTTGGCAGATCCCTAATGTCCTTTTATTTTTCCCTCTCACTTAGAAAAATGAGCCTGGAGTAGCTGTGCTTAGCTTTGCCAATTTTATTTTTCCTTATTCTCTTTGTCCTTACCCACCACCCTCCCTGAATGTTATGTTATGGGCATGCAGAAACTATTCCTTTAGCCAAAGGACACATATTTTTGGAAAAAATAGAAATGTGTCTGATTTATTCCCCAAGGGCTGTCTCTATTTCTCTTTTGGCAAGCCGGGAAAAGATGGGTGCATTTGAAGGTGTGAAAAGGATTAGGAGAGGATCTGGGAGAAAGACTGGGTGTGTCAGGGGTTTGTACTCCTGTTAAGCCAGGCCTCAGCCATCTTCACCTCCTCCTTACCTGCTTCCCTCCCGGAAGATCGTGCTGATCCCACAGCTTTGCGCCCTGCCTGCTGGGCGTGTTGAAGGGTGGACCTGCATACTGCTTCTCAATGCACGCTTTCGACTCTGCTCTCCTTCCTAGTTTCAAGGACCCAGTCTTGTTAAATCTTGCTTCCTGTGACATAGGTCGGCCTCAGTGCCTTACCAAGACTGGAAGCAAAAGTAGTGTGGCAGGATAGGTTATGAGCTGCTTGTTTTATCCTCTTATCTCTCCTCCTTCTCTGTTTGAAGAATATAGCTTGGCTCTAGATTCCCTCCCCCGCCTCAGAGATATTTGTGGGATGGAAAGGAGAAACAGCTAGCTCTTTCCTCCCTCCCTCCCCCCTTTTCTCCCTCCCTTCTCCCTTTCCTTCTCTCCCTTCCTTTTTTCTTCCTTTCCTTTCTTGGAAAAGACTTAATGATTTAATAAGTAATGGGAATGTTCTATGAGGAGAAGAGAAATAGATAAGGCCTTTGAGAACCTGGAGAAACCGAGGTGGAAGATTCTCCCCAAACTGAGAAGAAAGAAGTGTGAGGTCTCAGGGGAGAGAAAATAAATGCATTGCTTTGGGGCCATGTCTGAGGAAGGGGGGAAGACCCCAGAAAAATGACACCTAGATTAATTAAGAGAAACCTTGGACGCGACAACTGCCAGTCCAGGAGAAGGTCTTCAATGTTCATTCATGGCAAAGGGGCCAGAGCTTGGAGCATGAGGGTGTTCACCTAAGGCTCTTCCTGCCCTTTCTGCAGTCCATGTGACCCCATTGATTCCGGTGCAGCCTGGGGGTGGAAGGGGTACTCGTAGTGACTGGGATGAAAATGCGGTCTTGGCGCCCCATTAAGTGGATTAAGAAGCAATAAAACAGCAATATTTCTTAAACACCTGAGCTTGTGGACTGAGATTCATAGCGGCTGCACTAGAACTAATTCATGGCTAATTGATTTGAGGGGAGAATATTGATCTTTCACACCAAAGGCAAATGTTTGCGTAAGCCCCAGCAAAAGGAGAAACTGCATGTCACTTCCTTTCTTAAGGAGGGAGAGAAGTAAAAAGTGCCAGTAAATACGTAGGATTTTGTTTTTTGCATAACATCAGGGTCCAAAAACCCCAACCAAAGTTTCTTTTGGAGA
>PVJI01008005.1:29640-74271 GCA_004026765.1 Micronycteris hirsuta
AAATTAAAAGGGAACCAATTGTATGGGAAAATATATCTGCCAGTGATACCTCGACAAGGGTTTGATCTCCAAAATATATAAAGAACTCACATGACTCCACTCCAGGAAGACGGACAATCCAATTAAAAAATGGGCAAAGGACCTGAACAGACACTTCTCTAAGGAGGACATACGGAGGGCCCAGAGACATACAAAAGGATGTTTGCATTACTAGCCATCAGAGAGATGCAAATTCAAACCACAATGAGATATCGCCTCACATCGGTCAGAATCACCATCATTAACAAAATCATTTAGCTTTTAATACTTACTAGCTTTTATGATTTTTGGCAAATTATTTAACTTTTCTCAACCCCAGTTTCCTAAACTGGAAAATGTTGATGACTTTGTTTTTTAGTGAGGACAAAATGCAGTGATGTAGGAGGGAGTGCTTTGTAAGTTATGAAGCACTGCAAAGATTTAAGGCCTTATTAGCCGTTTGGTGACCAAGGATATTTGGGAGCCTGAAAGATGGAGCTTGTGTCTATAGCAGAAAAGCAGAGGAGCCCAGCAGGACCTCAGGTCTCAGTGAGCTTCCAGTTTAGATGAGGACCAGACTAATGATACCTGTGAAATAGAGGACTTTTAGCAAAGAACACTTTTTAAAAAGGTTTATTGGGCCCTGACTGGTGTGGCTCAGTGGATTGAGTGCTGACCTGCAAACAAGAGGGTTGGTAGTTTGATTCCCAGTCAGGGCACATGCCTGGGTTGCAGGCCAGGTCCCCAGTGGGGGGCACATGAGAGGCAACCACACATTGATGTTTCTCTCTTTTTCCCTCCCTTCCCCTCTCTCTAAAAATAAATAAATGAAATCTTAAAAAAAAAAAGGTTTATTGGGGTAGCATAAAGAGCTTGGGCCAGATTTTTGTGTGTTATAAAACAAATTATGTAGTTAAAGTGAAGAAACCAATTTTTCACCAAGCCTTCTAAAGTCTACCAAAACCAACACAGATATATCTTTCATTTTTAATTTCAAGTTTTTTCTGTGAATTTATGTATCATATAGTAGCAAACAATTACATCCTAATTGGAGAATGCAGATAAGCTTCTTTCTTTGGGTGACAATCATCATTCTGTTAAATCCCAGACCAGTACAGATTCTTACCTTTTTGATCTCTTGAAGGTGGCTTATTAACTTGTGTATTCCTCACAACAGCCTTTGTGAGTTGGGTGCCATTATTATCACCAGTAACCCTGTTTCCTGGGCAGGAAGCCGAGGCACAGAGAAATTAAATACCAGAAGCTGGGTCCAAACCTGAGCCTGGGTGGCCTGACTCCCGGGCCTTGGCCATAACCAGTACTCTATGTTGCCACCAAAACACAGGCTCACTTTTCATCTCTTAACATTTGCTCACAATGAAATGATACACTGTGCGGTGTAGAATACCCAGAGCGTTCAAGGACAATGTCATTGGGAAACATTGTGTTCCATCATTCAGAGTGAAAACCTCCATGATAATCTGTTAACAGTTGCAGCAACGAGTGAAGACAAGGTCCTTCGTGCTAAGGATTCTCCAAATTGGCGTTACTGGAATCTTGAGTCACACAGAAAAGACAATTAGAAGAGGGGGGGAGAAAATAAAATAAAAGAAAAAGGAAACAACAGAATGAAGTCTTGAAAAGACATAGTGGAAAAACAACATATGTCAACAGTATTTTAACGTAACTCACTTGAATTCAGTGCATATTGTGAACAGTTTTTACTAAGGTATTTGAATTTCCAGAGAAGTTTATTCTGTTAGAGCATCCTTTCATTTTTTAAATTTATTTTTAAATTAAATGTATTCAGGCGACATTGGTTAATGAGATTACACAGATTTCGAGTGTACACTTCTATGATACATTGTCTCTATGTTGCACGGTGTGCCCACCACCCAAAGTCAGATCGTCTTCCATCACCACGTATTTGACCCCTTTACCCTTTCCTAACCACCTCCTTCCCTCTGGTGATCACCACACTGCTGTGTCTGTGAGCTTGCGTTTGTTTGTTTCCCTTGTTTGTCCATTTCTTCCTTTCAGTTTTATGCCCACATGTGAATGAACATTTTCCAACTTCTTTTGCTTAGCTTGATATCCCAAGGTTCATTCACATTGTCACAAATGGTAGTGTTTCATCTTATCCTTTCATTTAAAAAAATTTATGTCAGGTATTTGCATGCCCAGATACTGATGTCTAGGGCAGAAGTAGATCCTGTGTAATTCGTTTGTCTAGCAAATACATCGAACAAAAAATGTTAGGTCTTTGGGCAGAGGATTCTATTCATGGTTGATTTCTATAGGGTAAACACACGCACGTGTAATGAAAAATTGTTTGGAAAACATATGGAGAGCTATAGTAAAGCTATTACATGAGCAACAATAATAAAATGTTACAGCTGTGATGGTCAGGTGTTTCATCTCCCCATTAAGACCTACTCACCTTCAAACATTTAGGGCACCTTTTGAGGAACGAGGAAATTGGGAAGCACCTTGTGGTAATTGAATTGCATCATCGACATTTGATGGTGGCACTGAAAAAACATTATGATCCAAGGTGGCAAGTATAGATGGAAAAACTGGGGTTTGCTTAAGGAGAACTACAGGGTCTTTCAATAAAAATTCCCACTGTGTAATCACTTTCTAAATCCACACATAAACACCACTTTTATCCCCTCCCTGTCTTCTCCCTCCTTTCCCTCTCTCCCTTCTTTTTTCACTTTACTCCTTTCTTTCATTAGCATGTGTTTACTGAGTGTCTACTATATTCCCGTCCTCGCTTCAGTTGCTGAGCGCAGCAGGACAGTGGCATCAAGATAATCTATCTCTCTCCAGTGCAGTCCCTGTTTTCTTCATTTTCACTGCCATTTCTCATTAATAAATGCAGGCTACTGCAACTAAACTTCTGCTTTCCTGGCCTTCTATTCTGTTTGGCGTATGGCTACCAGATAAATTCTCCATGCAGTGAGGGCCATGATCCTACCTGCCCCATAGAGTTAAATGAAACCTGGGGGCAAAGACTTAGCGCTGTAATTTCCATGCGGTATGGGTTCATGTTGTTATTTTAGGGCCCACATTGGCTTCTCCCTCTCCACCAGGGAAAGGTTAGCCTCGCCTCCAGCACTGGTGCTCCCCCACGGTTTTGTTTAGTGTACTTCTGCTTGGCTTAGGGTTTATGGCACAGTTAGGTTCAGGTTAGGTTGACGATACACAGGTAAGGATGATTCGGTCCTCCAGGTGATGGTCCCTCGTGGATAACAGGGAGATGGTGTGTGTCTAGAGCACCTTTTAGTATTTCGGGTTCTGCTCCGACAGCCGATGCTCAGGCTGTCTGTCTGTGGGATGTGGTTCCTTCTACTGAGTGAATGCTGATACAACACCAAGTCTCACCGAAGCCGAGAGGGTTGAAGTGACTTTCCCGAAGACACACTGTAAATAGCTGAACTGGGATTTGCCCTGGAAAATTAACAGCAATGGCCGCAACAAACCTTAGATCTGTCCCGGCCCCTGAGTGGGATTTCAGGGGGTCTGAATTTTTAATGAACTTCCCAGGAGATTCTGATGTGTGGGCCACTTTTTGAGAAACGTTGACCAATGAGAATGAGCTTGTGGATGTGAATAAATGAGCTCAGGGGCAGCGTGCTGCTGGGCGTCACTTGGTATTGCAGACACGTTGAGAGGAGGACAATAAAACTCACTAATGGGCTCACAGGAGAGTATTTAGTGCAACACCAGGGGCACGCTTCTTACCATGGAGAGGGTTTGCAGTGATTATGAAAGCATGCCCTGAGCTGAAGACCTGCTGAGGAGTGGGTTTAACTGGGTTACTTAGACATATCAGGATTCCGTGTTCCTGCTGGGAGAGAATCTAGTGTCCTCTTGGACCCCACCTGGAAGAAGTCTGGGAGAGACTGTTTCATCTCTGTCCATAGGTGAAAATACAGCATGTACAGCGAGGAATCATTGTTATCAGTTTAAAAAGATAATGCCCACCTTGGTCCTAAATAAGCAGTAGGAGGTATTTGAGTGTGATTTCAGGAAGAGGCAAACTGTCACAGACACGAATTACAAATAGTGACCCAGAATGAGCTCTGGGCAAATTCATTATGAGTCTTTCCTGTTGTAAAACGGGTTCCAGCACAGAGCCAAAACATCCCAGTGCAGAGTGGGGTCAAGCAGCAAGAAAACACAGAACCCAGAAAAGGCGCTCTATAATGCCCAAGAGCAAAGATGTTGTCTTGGTTATTTCTCACCAGGAACTACACCCTTTGAGTCACTTCCATAGTATATATGCTGGGTATAAGTTAACTCCATTGTAAATGTATATATTTAACATTCTAGGGTGGAGTATGTTCCGATTATTTCCATATAATTCATTTTGGTCTTTATAAAAATCTGAGTTTGAGTCCCTCCAGGTTTTATGGTGGACAAATGGATTGAGTGGGTCTAAACATTAAAAATATTATACTAGAAAAAATATGAAATGTGAAAATATCTTATTAGTAATTGCTTTATTTCATTTAAAAAAGTGCAAAGAAGAAAAGAATGGCTGAAAGTAGACATTGCTTATCTCAAATAATGAAAACAGAAAACCTGGAAGAGGAATATAAAATACAAAAGTAAACGTTAAAGTTTACCTATAGCAATAATGTAAATCGCATCCTAAATAACATTTCTCTTTTTAAAAACAGTATACATTTGCAAGCTCTAAAGTGAATGTTACATACTCTGAGTCATAAAATATGCATTCAGCTTATTTAAAACAAAGGGAGGAAGACAGATTCTACACATGAGAATTTTTAGAAATACCACCGACATCTAACACTGGTTTTTGCATATCAGGGATTTTTTATTTTTTATTTTTTTGGCAACGAAGAACACCCGAAACAGGAGCATATTAAGGAATTCATCTAAAAACTGGCTGCAGTCTTGCAAATGCCACACGCTTACTTAAGGTATTTGGTATTTCACAGAGCTGTTGAAAGGACCGGCGTTCTTCTGTCTCCAGTTCCCTTCATTCTCTTCCTGCACGAGGCCAGCTCCTCCGAGATCAAATCCTGCCAGGCTGTATCTTTTATTTGTCTCAGTTTCCGTAAATGCTCTTCCTGCCTTAATAGTTAACACTATATTGTTTTTCATAGAAGGCAGATAAATATTCATTTGAAGAATGAATCAGAATACTTGCAAAACTGTAAAGATATTTTATTTTATTCCATTCAATTGACTGAAATGATATTTGTTCTTCTTGAAAGGTAATATATGTGTTCTGCCAAGGCCAGGGCTTAGCAAAGCATGGACACTCACTAAATGGGAGTAAGTTTTAAAAATTCCTTTTCAGATTTACTGCCAGAAAAAATATTTGACTTCTCTAAGAAACTTACTTGCCTTTAAATAAAATGAATACTGAGAGCTATGCATGGTGGGACAAAAATAGGCTTACAGTTTTTCATATGGAAAATAATATAATAATTAGTACGTAAAACACAAGAATAAACTCTGTGTTTTTGTGTACTCACAACTCTAAACCTACTTTTCCCCACCCTGTCTACTCTTACTTGCTTACCTATTTTATATAGCTGATGGAACCTCAAAAGTAAACTTAGTGCTTCAATAGTTATCATATTCTAGATATTTAACAAACTAGTCACTTTACAACAATAAAAAATTAGCTGTCTCATTTGGGTACTAACATACTGATCAGCTTCCATTGGTTTTTGGAAGATGAAAACAAAACCATAGCAAGAAAGAATGCTGTAAGGCCTCCAACTACTAAGACTTTTCATACACATTAGGCTACAGCCAAACAGAATATAGAATATTTATGTATTAAAAATAAAATCAGTCTATGTGCCAACAACATGTATAATTTATCCTTTTACGCTAGTGTTGGCTGTTTAAAATATTTAAACTCTCATAGGAGAAACAGTCTGTATAACTGATTTATGCCCCACTTAAAAAACAAAACAAAACAGAAACCAACATTTTACAAGGGTAGGAACATTTCTGTTTTGTAAAGAGGATTCTAAGAGAAGCAAAATCATGAATTTACGCTGTGTTGGAACACGTCCAAACACCGTGCTACACTTCCGAGTGCATGGGCAGAGCCCTGTAATCCCGGAGCGTCACCTCCTGCTGGCTGACCTTTGCAGAGTCAACCGACTCCTCCATGCCTCTTTCCCTATTTGTAAAATTTTAAAAAACAATTTCTTATATTCATAGTTGCAAGGATTTATGGTAATTTATGCAGCCAGCTTAAGAGAAAGCCTGGTACCAATGAAATATTCCATAATCGATGGCCATTGAATTAATAACACAGCCAACAATATATGTTCCTGCCAGGCGGACATGAGCCCTCACAGGATCTTCAGGAGATTGAATTGAGCAGACAGAGCAGCACCAGCAGTGAAACAACCTGTTCCTTCCTTCTCGGGTGATTCTGGCTCGGCTGGCTTTCTCTCTGCTTGATGGAGCTGCGTGCGAAGGCGGAGTATTGACCCTATTTTTAATAGCAAGAGTTATTAAATAATAGCTTTTGCAACACTAAGAAATTAACATTGTATTAGCGACATAGTTCCCCTTCACTATTTTTCCGCAAGGAAGAGAAAAAATAATTACTTATGATAATCGTGATGGGCGTGTTTTTCAGGCCATGAGGTTGTTGCCTGTAACACCCTGGAATAATTAGTTACTTTTGCCCCACATCTGCCCTTGGTTAATTGCATGTATTTTCTGTTGATTACATCAGAGGTGTGCTAACATTATGCACATAACATAACACGCAAATTGAATGTGGAAATTGTGCCTGAGGCCTTCCTCAGGAATAGGACTTTGAGTCTTAAAGTCAGTCAAGTTCCGGAAGAAGCTGGACCAGTCAGTCACCCTAACGGTGATATGCCAAGCTGTGAAAAGCTTGGTCAATATATGCCACTTTGAATAGGACTAGTATAGGAAGTGGAAAATCAACTTAATTCACAAAGAAGAGTAACAGCCATGTTCTTCACCATTAAGACCTGTGATTGCTTTCAGTCTCGGGAGTGTTTTCACCGTTATTCCCTGCATGGCATTTGCAACAAACAGCAGTGAGTGATAACTGCCAGCCAAGGATTTATGGCCCAACTCAGCCATGTATAAGCAAAAGCCAAATTCATTCAGTAAGGTTTTGGAAACCATGTTCTCAGACTTGGAGGGACTCTGTGGGAAATACGAAACTGGACAGGCTGAGAGAAAGGGAGGTATAATCCACTGCAAAGAATCTTCTGGGTTTGGACTGGCTCTTCTCTCATGCAATTGTCTTAATGAGCCTAGGAAACATAAGGAGAACAGCAAGGGGCTCTGGAGTCAGGCGGGGCGGGGAAGGAATCCTACCTCCACAACTTCTTGCCTATGTAGCCTTCATCAAGTTACTCCACCTCTCTGAACTTCTGCGGCCTCATCTCTGAAATGAGAGGTCTTTAGTCTAGATCACTCCTTTGTAGAATTCTCTGCTAACACTCTTGGAGAACTGTAGTCCATTGCATTGGGGCACAGGGCTCAGTGGTCTGTTTGCTCATGGTCAGCGTCCCTGGGAGCTCTCTGAGAAGGGCCATCTCTCTCTTTATTTTAACTGCATTGCTGTCATGGACACTCAACCATCTTTTGTTCAATGGAGAAATGAGGGCTTTTTGTGAGGATTACGTGAGATAATTTGCATGTAGAGTTCCTGAAAGCCCCTTTTCGTCCTATCTCTCTTAAGTCCAAATTACCCAATGCTTAACATTTCAGCTTTGCTTCCATATTTGTAGAAAAAGCTTTCGTTAACATTAGTTATTTTGCAAATATGTAGAGAAACTGAAAATCCAAAGATCAAATGGTATATCTGAATATTTGTCAAATTCACATATTTTGTGTAATGCCAATCTCTGTCCTCTCCATTTGAGACCAAGAAATTGTGACCACAGAGAACTGGAGGTTTATTTTGTTGTGGCTAGTGTGGCTCCTATTTCCATGGTGAGCATGAACTGATTACCAACAATGTAGATGGATTGCATAGATTTTAAAAATATTTGTTTATGCCAATTTTGAGTCCTGTTATTGCATCCTTGACAAGAATAGTGTCTGAGCAGGCAGTGAAAAGTGAGGACTGGCAGGAAGTTTATTCATTTTATCCAATCAGCTCAATATTTCAGCTGTCTGTGATTTTCTGTCCAAATTAGGTGGTTGATTGCTTCAATTTTTTTACTTCCTTCTGCATGTCTAGACACTTTATTAGAACTGACAAAGAAGATGAGAGAAACGAAGTGGCGTGCACATCTCTAGGCACAGGACCTTAGGAGGAAGATAATCTTAGAACTTAGCCCTTTCTAAAAGAATTCATCCCAAACAGGCCAGACTGTTTATTTTTACAAGGAAAACTGTTCCTTGTACAGCTCACCAAGAAGTTAATATGGGACAGATCAGAGTAGTGAAGTTACATCCTGTTTTTATGGTGGGCTTGAGGAACATTCCAGTGGCCTTTCAAGGAATCCTTTAATTTTGTGTGTGTTTTTGAAGTGTTATCTGGATATAACTATTCAAAAATTGTATTGTTCTATGCTATGATCTCTGAAATCCACAGTGGATGATACTCTCACAATTATTCTATAGATTAGTGTCAGTTTTGCCTCACCAAATACCTGCTCCTCCTGAATATGTTACTCTTTGCTGTACTTTCCTCAGTGTTGGAAGCAAAGGGAGGGAAAATCTCTTCCTCTGTGCATTTTAGGTTCTCCAGCTGGGGCCCTGCAAATTAGACTGGCCAAAAGAAGATTAACAAGAGAAAAGCAAACATGTTTACTAACGTGGACATGTGCACGTATCACGTGGGAGTACCAGAGATGAGTGGCTCAAAGATTTGCTTAGCATTTTAGCAAAGGAGCAATGCATTTTTAGGTAAGTCACAGGACAAAGGGAAGGGCCTTGAGTCTGTAAGGGCAGCAAATTGTGGGGAGGCAAATATATGGGAAACTAGTGGAAGATAAAGGCTGGTCAATAAAGCTTATATGTAGACCCCTCTGGTGCCATTCCTAGGCTGACAAGGGTCTAAAGTTGTATCTGGTGATGAACAGTTGTCCTTCCTGGCAGAGAGGGGAGCAGGGACACCTTTGTAAATTTGTGTCCTGGCTTAGGCATGTATCAGGAGGGCAGTAAGGTTTTTTGTATCTGTTTTTTCTCAGTTTCCTTCACCTCAAAAATAATCCTTATTCCAAAGTGGCATATTTTGGGATGGTATATTTTGCTACCCTACGATGCCATTGGCCTATTCTTAAGCTGTTCTTCTGAATGCTTTTTTTTTTTAAACTGTAAAATGAAACAGAGAGATAAAGGTTATATTCAGGGTTCAAGTTAGATACATGTACTTTGTAGAGATCAATTATATGATATTGTATGAAAACTAACTGTGACTTTTTAAAACAGAAAAGCATACCAAGATCACCTCTTTTTTCTTTTTTAAGATTTTATATATTTATTTTCAGAGAGAGGAGAAGGGATGGGAGAAAGAGCAATGCATGGTTGCCTCTCACATGGCCCTCACTGGGGACCTGGCCCGCAACCCAGGCATGTGCCCTGACTGGGAATCGAACCGGGACCCTCTGGTTCCCAGCCCGCGCTCAATCCACTGAGCTACACTAGCTGTGGCCCAAGATCACCTCTTTTATTCACTGTATCAATTCATTCTGATAGTTTCTGACCAAATGTAAAAATATTGTTTGACAAATAAGATTTCTAGAATAAACATAAGTGAGAGAAATTCAGACATAAATTAAAGTCAAGATATGTCATGTCAACAGATAGGAAGGCTCTATTTTTAGGCTGTGCATTCACCTACAATGGAATCCTAGTCAGATCCTATTAGGGCATCTTTAGTTTTGTAGATAGTACTCTGCACTTGTTAGAATGTGTAACACAAATATAACACTGAAAACACCTACCATACCAACTGTTGACAAACAGTTGTGGAGTAACTGTAACTCTCACACATGGCTTGGGGGAATGTAAATCCACAATGACTTTGGGAAACAGTGAGTGGATGAATTATTATAGTGTATCTATACAGTTAAATTTACTCAGCGATAAAAAGGAATGAACTTTTGATACATGCAATGACATGAATATTAAAATAATTATACTTAGTGGAAAAAGATTAAAATGTAGATACTGTATGACTCCATATATAATATTATAGATATTATATAATGTTGTTAAGTAGTGCAACCTTGGACAAGGTAATCTAACTTCTTATGCCTCATTTTTCTCATCTGTGGACTGGGGTGTGTGGGTGGGTAGTACCCATCTTTCAGGTGTCGTTAGAGGATTTAATGAGATCATTTAGGATGCCTGACTCATAGAAGGTATTCAATAATTATTAGTTTCTTCTCTTTCCCTAATTAATCTAGGTTGTTTTCTAAAAGTTACTCACAAGTTTGGATTTCCAAAACGAGTTACAGCCTTTCAGACTGTATTAAAAACCAAAGAGCTAAGAATTAAGCTTTGAAATCTCAAAATAATCAAAATGCTCCCTCTCCTATCTGTTTCTCTGTGGTTGCTAATGTTTTCTTCCTCCATCCATAATGTCCTTCCAGACATGACCACATGTTCGAATCCAGCTCAGACTTAAGTTGCTGATCGAGCACACTGAGTCCAGACAGCTCTTCCACATTTGTGGCTGGAGTGATTCTAACCTCAGAGCGTGTTATCTGTACCTTTCTGTGTTAGCTACGACTTACACAATGGCAGCGCCCTGAGGATGGGCTTGGAGAGCAGCCTTCCCCTAACCCAGCCCAGCCAAAGACTGCTGGGAAGCAGCTGCAGACAAACCATCCCATAGGAGCAGTCCCAACGAGGCACCTCGGCACACGGGGTAGGAAGCAGCATCAGAGCTGTGAAAGGGGCTTTGGTTCCGAGGATTACTGGCCTCCCATCAGCTTTTCAGCCAGTCATGCAGACCCCCACAGAGAACAGTCCAGTCAGCCCCTGCCCTCAAGGAGACCACAGTTTAGCTATTTATACCTTAGGATATTAAGGAATAAATCTTAAGTGTTTGGAAATATTTTCCTCGTGTTTTAATCTCTCTTACTCTCTGTTTGGACAGGGTAAATCCTTGATGTTTACTTAAATTTCATAGTGTACCTTATGGCTTGAAACAAGATTAGAAACTTTCCTCTCACTTGGATCAAACATTAGTAGGAGGCCATGGCTATTGCTGCTACTTACACATACGGTTACATCATTTCAGATACTCAAGTTCAATCTGGGTTGATTGGCTAGACCATTCATTCACTTCATCAAACATCGATTGAGCGTCCTAAAGGTTGTAGGTATTAGATGTGTATGCTTAAGTCAAACATGACTCTTAACTCTGAGGAAGCTGATAATTTAGTAGAGAAAACAGGTAAATAAAACCCTAATTCTAGTGTAATATGCAAGGTGATAAATGTTACGATATCAGAATGCACAAAATGCTCTGAGAAAACAGAGTAAGGAAATCTCTAATGAGATGGGATACTCAAGAAATGTACTTGAACCATTTTGAAAGTTTAGTAGGTATTTAGTAGACATGGAAAGGCATTCAACACAGAAGGAACAGCATGAGTGAAGGTGCAGAGACACCATACACATTGAAACATATGGGAAATATGCAGTTTTGTTTGTCTGAATCAAAGAGTGTTGAAGAATGGCTGGAGGGAAGCTAGAGATGATGTTGGTGCCCAGATAAAGTGGGTCCTCTGTGGGCTAAGTTGAGGGTGTTGAATTTTACCTTTAAATCTTTGAGAAGAAGGAGAGGAGTGGAATTGCAAAGGAAACAGTGGGGACCTGAAAGGGTTTTTTGGGGGATAATTTTAGATTTAGCTTTGCAAATTGAGTTTCCACATGCCCTTTAACCTGCTTTTGCTTATGTTAACATTTTACCTAGTCATAAAACATTTATCTAAACTAAGAATAGAACTTTATACAGTTTCATCAGTTTTTCTACTAACGTTCCTTGTATGCTCCAGAATCCCATCTGGGATCCCTCCATTTTCTTCAGTTGTCATATTACCTTAATCTACTATAGTTCCTTGTCTCCTATGACCTTGACACTTTGGAGGGATGCTGCTCATTCATTCTGTAGTGCGTTTCTTAGTTTGAACTTGTCTGTTGTTTTCTCATGATTAGATTGAGGTTATGTGTAACTTGAAAGGCTAACTCAGAAATGGCATGCTGACAACTTCCGCCAAGATGGTGGTGTAGGTGGATGCACTGCACCGCCGCTCACAACCGGAGAGTTTAAACAACAAACTCAATAGCGAAAAATAAACAACCAGAACAGACAGAATCGAACTGAAGGGAAGTCCGACACCCTGGAAGTTGGGGAGGACGTACATCCAGGCCGGTAAGCAGGGCAGAACCGAGAGGAGGAGCGGGGTGAGAGGCGGTTTGCCCGGAGGAACTCACCCCAGAAGCGCCTAGACAAAGCACAACCCCGAGCAACAGGTGAACCCCGCAGGCCGGTGGCGTAACCGGAGAGGCCAGTGGGAACCAGCAGGGCCGAGACTGGCGGAAAAGGCAGTGGGGAACTGGGGAGCAGAGGGTGATAGGGAGTGGCGGTGAACAGCAGACGCCATTGCTCCCTCCCAGGCCCCGCCCCCAGAGGAAACGTCTCAAAAAAGCGACCCAGGTTACCAGGCACCAACAAACACCTAAGACTCCGACAGGTGCGCTGAGATAAAAAAAGAATGAAAATGTCCAAAATGAAAGATCAGAACAAATTACAACTAATGGATGAAGAGATAGCCAAATTAACAGATGCCCAGTTTAAAACACTGGTAACCAGGATGCTCACAAAACTGGAAGAAAGGTGGACGCAAACAGTTGAACAAATGAAGAATACGATAAAGATAATGGAGGAAGATTTACAGGGAACCAATAGGGAAAAAAAGGAAGCTGGGACTCAAACCAATAGCGCAGACCAGAAGGAAGAAACAAGAATTCAAAAAAATGAGGAGGGACTCAGGAACCTCAGAGACATTTGTAAACGACCCAACATCCAGATCATAGGGCTGCCAGAAGGACAAGAGGAACACCAAGAAATTGAATGTATTTTTGAACAGATAATGAACGAGAACTTCCCAAATCTGGCAAAAGAAATAGGCTTCCTGGAAATCCAAGAAGCTCAGAGAACCCCAAAGAAACGGGACCCAAAGAGGAACACACCAAGGCACATCATAATAACATTACCCAAGATCAAGAATAAGGAAAGAATCTTACAAGCAGCAAGAGAAAAGGAGACAGTTACCTACAGAGGAATTCCCATAAGACTGTCAGTGGATTTCTCAAAGGAGACCTTCCAAGCAAGAAGGGGCTGGAGAGAAATATTTCAAATCATGAAAAGCAAGGACCTACAACCGAGAATAATCTATCCAGCAAAACTGTCATTTAGAATGGAAAGGCTGATAAAGTGCTTCTCAGATAAGGTCAAGTTCAAGGAGTACATCATCATGCAGCCTTTACTATATGAAATGTTAAGGGGTTTTATATAAAGACTCATGAGAGAAGGCACTGAGGCCAGATCAGCTACCGGGGAACTCAGATCAGCCACAGCCAAGACGCTTGTGAGGTAAGCAAGCAAAATACAACCAGAGAACCAAATTATAACCAGAGACATTGAAATTTAGAACAATCTGGCAGTAACCAGAGGGCAGGGGGAAGGGGATAATGGGGACAAGGGTATTCAGGAACTGCTATAAAGGACACATGGACAAAACCAAGGGGGAGAGTGGGAGCAAGGGAGGGAGGTGGGTTTGCCTGGGGTTGGGGGTGGGGGGTAAATGCAGACAACTGTAGGTGAGCAACAATAAAATAATTAAAAAGAAATGACATGCCCTTCTCAGTATTTCCAATCAGAGTGCACATTCATTTTTTAATTAATATTTGGTGATGTTAACTTTGATCACTTGGCTAAGGCAGTGCCTGCTGGGATTCTCCACTGTAGACTTAACATTTTTGCTTTTGTAATTACTAATTATTTTGGAAGTGTCGACCAAAAATGTGGAAGAACAGCTTTGTGGAGATTTGGACACATCTAAGAAAGGATATCATTGTTGTTATTGTTATTATTTTTAATATATGCTGTGCTTTCTGAGCTGGCCATCTCTGTCTCAGTAAAGGTCCAAGCATTCTTGACAAAGAGACCAGTAGTAATTCAGGCATTACTGCTCAGTGAAGCTTACCCCAGCCCAGCAGACGTTGTGACATAGTGTGTGTGCACTTACTCACACGGCCAAGTTCCCTGGATGTTTACTTTCCCCTCCCCCCTCTCAAATACCTCTTTCTCCTCAGCATACACATTTTCTTAAGTCTCTTTCACATTAAAAAAATAAACAAAAACCCCTCCAAAACTTCCTTGGACCCTCAGACTGTCTCCCTAACCACCACCCTTTCCACATACTTCCTTCACAGTGAAGCTTCCCGAATATATACGAGAATGTAATTTATACTCTGTGTCTACTTTTTGTAATTAGCCCAACCTATGGCATTCTGGCTTTGCTCCATCAAACAATTAACATCGCTCTTATTAGAGTCATCATAATTTTTTATTGGGCACCTTTCAGTAATTATCTCACTTTACTTCCGGCAGCATTTTTGACGTGGCTGACCCTCTTCTCGTTCCTGAAATCCTCTTGTCTTTCTTGACCACACGGACAGTGTTCTTTCTGGGTTTTCTTTCTTCTCTCTGGTTGTCCTTTCCTTATTCTTCTCTAAATTATTGTAAATCTACCCTCTTCTGAATAATGAAAGAATCACACTTCTAAATATTAAAGGGAAAAATGGTAAGTTTACAGTGAAGAACCTAGCAAGTGCTACCTGAGCCTTGAGGTCGATACCCCTAGTGATGTCAAGTGAGAGCAGGTGCCCTGGTATGGAGGTTGTGTCCAAATCTCCAGGATGCTGTGATGGGAAGGGCGCTTTTGCTCTGCGATATTTTTTCAAAAAACCCATAATCCAAGTACAGAGTTGACAAAGATGGTATCATAGGAGGCTCCTGAGCTCCCTTCCTCCCAGAGACACACTGATGTACAGGTACATACAGATAAATTCCCTCTGGAAAGAGATGCAGAAACTAGCCAAGTGACTTCTACACATCAGACAGATGAGACAATATCCTCACCAGAACAGACAGGAAAGGCTGAGATACGCTGTAAGCCCCACCCCTGACACAGCACCATATAACTGGGAGGGAACCCCACTTCCTAGCTTCTCCTTGAGGAGCGGATCTACCACACTAACATTTACTTAAGACTCCCAGCAGAGGGACCGGCTCCCAACGCACCTAGCTCTCAGAGGTTAGGCCTTGTGTTCATGAGACTCAGAAGACTATAGCAAACTAGAAGCCATACATAAGGAGTGAGTGAGCGCTCGCAGAGGCTCCCCTCCCAGGGCTCAGTGCACAGGGAGCCGGTGAAATTGCCCTTCTCCCAGTCTTTCCCTGAACGAGTTTATCTGCGTTCTTTAAAAGCTGCTACCTCAGGGCCAGCCTCTTAATTCCTTCCCAGAGATGGGAGAGGCTGGAGGACATCTCTCCCCGCTGCTCTGCCCAACCTGCTCCAAGTCAGCAGTTTGTCTGTGGAGGGGGCAGGTGCCCCGGTTCTTATGGAGGTGGTGGAAAGGACAGGATTACGTACCTCTGAGCCCAAAAGGCTTGCACTCACAGGCTGAAAATAAACAAAAGGAGATAATATAATTGCGAGGAAAGTCTTTGGGGTGTCTGCGGTAACACTTTGATGGGTAGGTGACAGTATGCTGTATGGGTGCATTGGAAAGGCCTAACAGGTCAGAAGTAAATGGTGGTGTTTAGTTTGTAAAGCATATTTTGCAATATATGGTCAGTTCCTCAGTTAACCCTGGCAATATAATAATACCTGTGAGGTATTATGATTACACAGCATTCCCCTTTTTACACGCAAGCAGGCTGAGCTAAACAGTTAGTGTAGGGTCCCATCAGGGGCCAGAGACTTTGCTCAAAATATTGCTGTTTTCAGTTGTGCTAATTACGGAAAAAATTTTTCCATTGTTTTACTAAAAATAAGCCCTCTCTAACTTGTATAGAGGGTATTTATCCTTTCACTCTTAAATGTTGTGACTTCCCTTTACTTTTAAGGTTTCTTTGTTTAACCTTGTAGGTTTGACTACACCAGGGTGTGCGACAAAAACGCTGTTGGGACCGGGTCTTAACTCAGGCCGCAGCGAGGCAGTGCTGGTGGGACTTGGCTGAGCTGATTGCACCCCCTGAGAGCCCCG
This sequence comes from Micronycteris hirsuta, assembly GCA_004026765.1. Taxonomy (NCBI): domain Eukaryota; kingdom Metazoa; phylum Chordata; class Mammalia; order Chiroptera; family Phyllostomidae; genus Micronycteris; species Micronycteris hirsuta. The sequence goes on from PVJI01008005.1 coordinate 45,949, forward strand.
GAGAACTGCAGGGGATTAGAACTTTCTGAGCTGGTTAAGTCCATTATAGATCTCTCCGATAAAAGTTTCTAGTTCTTTTTAATAGTTTTGTTAATTTATATAGGAGAATTTTATAGCCTGAATTCTGCAGTGCAAAGTTTTCCACTTTCCTGAACACAGGAAATGCCATTTCGGTTGGGCTTCTACCCCTGCAGGTGTTTTTGGTCTCTTGCATGTAGCAGGTAGATGTGTAGTAATGGTCCCTGTTGCCCGGCCAATGTGAGAGGCAAAAACATAGGAAAAAAATTCAGAACAGCATTGGTGACATGTCTGAGGATAGGCACTGTTGGCAAGAATAATTGAAATTTAGAGAAGAGATAGCTCGGTATGCATTAAGAATAGTTAAGGGAAGTGTAGCAGGGGAAAAAAAGAGTTAAGCTGAGGGAGTGATTCAGTGGTTATTGGCAGCAGCCTAAGTGAGGATTAAGTGAGTGGGTTGGAGGAAAGAATAATTCAACTGCATATTGGTGGCAAGTATGTCATGAATTTATGATCCATCTCCCAGGAAGAGGCAGTCGTGAAAAAGGTTGTTCTCGTAAGGTGTAGGGGAACGTGCGTGTAGACTGCCCGTGGTTCTTACTTGGTCCTCCGGTGGAAGAATAGCCATACTCTGTGGTTCATGATCTTTTGTTTTACATTTTATTATTATTATTTTTTAGTCCTCACCTAATGACATTTTTTCATTGCTTTTGAGGGAGGGAAGGAGGCGGGGAGGAGAGAGAGAGAGACAGAGAGAGACATCGATTGTATGCCTCTTGCACACTCCCTAGCTGGGGATCGAACCCACAACGTGGGCAGGTGCCCTGACCAGGAATCCTGCCTGCAACCTTTCATCGAGGGGACAATGCTCCAACCAACTGAGCCACACTGACTGGCCAGGGCTGTGGTTTGTGATCTCTTATACCAGATTTTCAGGAATTTGCTCCTCAGACCCAATTGAGGAAAGCCTTTTAAATTGTGAGACACACAGACAGACAGACTATCAGGAAAGATGTTCTTTTTAATCTGCGGTGAGATCCTTGAACTTAGAATGGTGATTTATACAGGTGTGGTCTAAATTGCTCTCAGAACCAGGACAGTAAGAGCGTATTAGAGCAGTACAATTCCTCATTGTTTTCTGTTCATTGATGAAGGGTTATATTACTTTACAAAAGTGGAGTGATTTTCAGAGGATATAAAACTATCTAAACTCACAGGGACCACCAAGAAGTTTCTGCTTTGTGGCCAACCGTGGACTGAATGTCCATCTTCTCCGTGGTGCAATATGATCAAAACTGCTTCTTCACACAGCAATTGCTCGGAGTGCAGCTTCCATTCCCGTTACCCCAGAATTCAGAGTCCATTTGGCAGGTCATGGTCTCGTGGTGTTGGTGTTACTTTATTTTGCGGAATCTAAAGGTTTTTATTTTTATAGTTTTGATAAATAATAAAAATTAGAATTTTGCCACATATGCAATAAAAAATTCTAAACTGTTTTAGTAACGGTCTTGAAAGGCAAGTGTGACCTTGTATCAAGTGAGGTCAATAATATGCTTTTCTACCTTCCCTTCAAATGAATTGAGTCAGCCCAGCTTTTACCATGTTAGACCAGTTAGATATGAGAAGTCCAAGGATATAAGAGCAAAAAAAAAAAAATGAAAATATACATATCATTCATAAGTAAGAAATTTTTGAAGTAATTTTTTAGGTAACCAGCTTGCTTTGTTGTGAAGGTGAAGTTAGGATGTATCTAGTTTTAGGCCTCAGACCTCAGAACACTTCAGACATTATTTTACCAACATTTTCAGTTAATTATATTTGTTGTTCTTAGCCAAAGAAACCCCATATAAATTAAAGTGCATTAAATAATAGAGCCACGGAGAAAGACAGAGTGCTCGAAGAAGTGTGAAATTAAAATATGAGCAATGTAGTTTTCCATGATTTAAAACAGATTTTAGCTAAATTTTTTTTTTAAAGATTTTATTTATTTATTTTTAGAGAGAGGGAAGGGAGGGAGACAGAGAGGGAGAGAAACAGCAATGTATGGTTGCCTCTCACATGGCCCTCACTGGGGGCCTGACCCGCAACCCAGGCATGTGCCCTGACTGGGAATCGAACCGGGACCCTCTGGTTCCCAGCCCATGCTCAATCCACTGAGCTACACCAGCCATGGCAGATTTTAGCTAAATTTTAATAAGGGCCCAAGTGAAGAGAAGAAAACACTTCTGATGTCTGAACTACCTGAAATTCAGCAGGATGACAATGATTTCAGTTTCAATGCACTCAAACCTTGGCACGGTTCTTCACCTGAATAAAATGAGAACTATCACTAAATATGAGCTTAGAAAACAATTATTTAGAATATCCTTGAGTGACATATGTGGAATCTAATGAACAAACTGAACTAACAAGCCAAACAGAGACAGACTCATAGAGAGCAGGCTGACAGCCCGGGGGGGTAGGGGTTAGGGGCTAGAAGGATCCAACAAAAAGGAAGGACTCACGGACGTGGACAACAGTGTGGTGACTGTGGGGGGTGGAGGGGTGGGGATGGGTGGAGGTGGAAGAGGGGGATAAATGGAAATGGGAAAAAAATACAATGAAAACAAACTATTAAAAAATTTCCTTGAGTGAGTCGTAGTTATTTTATTTAATAGGAAACCTTTTGTCTTCTTTCTCTTATCTCTTGCTGATGTAGTGCCAGATACCATTCAGGAGTGTTCACTGAAGTAAAATAAGAAAGAAGCAAAAGGGATAAGGAAACAGGAAGATAAGGACAAATGTCTGATCTTCAATGGGCAAATTTATTGGAAAAATAGTAGTTTTCATTTTTCCCAGAATTTGTTGAAGTTCAAATAAATGACAGCATAAAAGTGTTTTCTTGGAAAGAAGTGGCACTCACATATTATGAAAATTAAAATGTCGAGGTCCTGTTATACATTTTCATTTATAGTGCATTTTTCTTCATTTAAAAATTTTAAAATATTTAAATAAAATTTGCATGTTTAAGGTGTGCAATATAAAGTTTTGATATTCAAATAAATAGTGAGTTGATTGCTGTAGTTAAGCTCCTTAACATATTCATTGCCTCACACAGTTACCATTTTCTGTGTGTGTGAGAGTACCTGGTATCTGCTCTCAGCAAATTTCCAGTGCACAGTAGGGTTTTAACTACAGTCAGCATGCTGTCCATTTACTCATTGTACATAGCTGCAACTTTGTACCCTTTGCCTAACAAACATTTCTCCGTTTTCCCCACTTACTTGCTCCTAGTAACCACCATTATACTTTCTGCTCCTATCAATTTGACTTTTTCAGATTCCATGTATAAATGAGATGGCACAGTGTTTTTCTTTGAAGCCAGTGTCTGGCTTATTTCCCTTAGCATGATATCCCCATAGTTCATGCATGGTTGCAAATGGCGAGATTTTCTTCTTGCTTTAGACCGAGTAACAGTCTGTTGTGTGTACATACCACATTGTCTTTATCTGTTCACTCACTGAAAGGCACCGAGGATTGTTTCCATATCTTGGCTGTTGTGCGTAACGCTGCAAAGAACATCGGAGCACAGATACGTCTTTGAGGTCATGATTTTTTGGTAGTGGTTAGTATAACTGTTATTAAACATTTATTTGTATGTGCTTTTGCTACGTTCTAAGCTTCCCGAGAGGAAAGACAGAATCTTGGTCCTTTCTTTAGTTTCTAAGACTCAGTGTAGTAGCTGGCACGGATTGGGGCACAGCAAAGGGTCATTTCAGGGTGGATGATGCAAAGGAAACGAAAAACTGAACCCACAGAGAAGGTTAACAGAGGATGTTTGATTACTTTAGTTGTTAGTCAAAGATTTTGTGGAGATAAACAGACCAGCCCTATGAATACAAACAGAGGCTCTTCTTTCAGAACTCACTGGAGCAAGGGTATGGCCGCCATCACTTGTGTCTGTCTGAGACTCAGGAGGCAGGGGGGTGGGAAAGCTTTACAGAAGTGGAAAAATGGAAGGCTTCAGGTGTGCCCCAACTGGAGGCTGTTGGCGTGGGGAAATTGGAAGGGGGCTAACTGAAAGCACGTCATCTTGTGTAGTCTCTTCGGGGGCCCTATTTGGCCTTCTTTGGTTGGTTCTGAGTTGAGAGAGGGGCAAAAATTCGGAAAGCTTTCTGTCACTGACCAAGTCCTGATCATTGTAAGGGCAACTGTGCTTTGGCTGAAGTGGCTAGCATTTGCCAGAGGTTACGGGTCAGAGTCTGTTGTTATATATGGTCTGGCCAAGTCTCTCAGTTTAGTGTAACTCAGATAAGCGATAGTTTGAGAGCCTCATTTGAATTTTCTTCCTAAAATTATCTCCAGTGACAGATGTGTGGTGGGTGCTTAATAAATATTTGTTGGCATGGTGAGGAACGGGAAGGGAAGAGGGCTGAAGTCCTTTCTCTCTTACACTCTGAGACTGTGCTGGGTTGTCCATGCCGTAGCCACTGACCACACAGAGCTGGCCAACAGCTGAGAGGCAGCTAGTCTGAACTGAGTTGTGGTGGATACCCACCACAAGGTCCAAGACTTCATATGCATGAAAGCATGCAATCTATCATATTAACAATTGTTAAAGTACTAAATGTTCAAATGATCGTTTTTGGATAAATTAAATAAATATATCATTTAAATTAATCTCACTCTTTTTCTGTCTATTTTTTAAAATGCGGCTACTAGAAAAATCTAAGATTACGTATGTGGCTTCTACTGTATTTCTACTGGATGGTGCTGATCCAAGGTAAACATTTTGTGCATAAGTTTTCTCTTCAATAAAATAAGGCAAATAATTTCTATAGCATGTTCTTTTTTTATTGCCTCAATATAAAGGTATTTGAAAAGGCTAGAAACAAACCAGGCATTTGTTTTTTTTATTCATCCAAAGTATGTTTTGTGCGTACTCTGTGCCAGACAACAAGCTAGGGTTGCTCCCTCGTGAATAATTTCCAGCCCTTGCCTTTGCCGGTCTGCGGAGAGACTTAAATGTGGATTTGTTTGGTAGGTACACAAAACTACTTAGACCCAAGGAATTTCATGGGGAAATGCTGTTGCTTTTGCAGCCTAATTCTCACAGTTATGTATCAATAATGTTATAATTCACTTGTCTGAAAAAAAGGAAAATCAACACCAAAAATATCTGAAAATTCACCTCAGGAAGATCTTTGTTTTCACATTTTCAAGAACCAAGGCCTGTTTCAGTTCTGATCCCCCCGCACCCCCTCCCCCCTCCGATTTATAAGCTCTATGACCTTGATAAGCCCCTGAACCCTGTGGGAGTCATATGTCCTCCCCCATAAACTGGGCTTACCTCATGAGATTGCTCTGAGTCTCACACAAGATAATATGTGTGAAAAACCAATATAAATATGAAGGATAATTATGGTTATTCTTAGAACAATTATGGCCATTAGGTTAAATGAGTGTACTGGGAAAAGAGCTGTTTGGGGACCCACAAAATAATTTTTAGCTTATAGATTCTAATAGAATAGAAGGAGCCAAATAAAGAAGCATAAAGATGCAAAGCAAAATACATGGTATGAATATCTAACCCTTCACAGGCTTCGAAATAATTTTTTTTTTTAAACTGCCTTCCTGTAACCAGTGAATGGCAGCAAGCCCTCAGGGAAAACTGCCTCAGGGCTGCAGTTTTGATGGAAGGTAATAATAGCCTAAGGCTTTGTTTTTATGTGGGAGTCAAATGAAAAAGAGGAAGTTAATGCTCCTTGTTACCTCTGGTGGCCTTTTGATACATTTTGACTGTTTCTATTTCTCTAGCTCTATAAAGATAATAAGTAAGATGTAAAACAATTTTAAAGATCATTTGAGAAGTTAGGTATTTATAGCCAATGCTAGAATTGGTTGCTGGATTAGATACAAAACTGGTTAATGAGCAGGGGGTACATAAACTGTAAACTTTTATCTTTTCTACCAGACTGGAAGTTATTTGCATCTTTACCAGACAAAAATCTTCAACCTCTGCTTCTACAAAATATTAAAATAGCTTGTACAACAGAGAAGCAAATTCTGGGGTTGCACTAAAAGAACACCCAGAAATCTTTTGCCTATTTCCAAGATTTACGTAGTTTTCTCATATAAGTAACTATAAGATATATAGTATTTTGGCTGCTGATAATTACTTTGGAGAAAAGTAAAGCAGATAAGCAGATGAGGCAGCATATTTGTGTGTGTTTGTGCTCAATTTTAGATCAGGTCAGAGAAGACCTCTTTGAGACATTGGCCTTTGAATAAATATCTCAAGGAAGTGAGAAAGTAACAAGTGTATCTCATGGAAAACGATACCATCGTGCATGGATTAATGAATGCGATATCCTCGAGATGGGAATGTGATTGGCATGATCTCAGAACATCAGAGAGGCCAATGTGGGATGGAGTGGAGTGAGTCTGAGAAAGGTACAGTATAAAGCTGATGTCAGAGTGTATGGTAGGGAGCGGGCCAGGTCCCACAGAGCCTTGTACCCCATTATAGAGACGTAGTTGCTCTTTGGGGGCAGGGGGAGATGGGGAAAGAGTTGGAGACTCTGAGCAGGAGTGATATGCTGTATGACTTGCATATTCAAAAAGTCACTCTGGCTGCTTTATTGAAAATAGACAGAAGGGAGCTAAGAGTGAAAGCAGGATAGCCAATGAGAAATGAGGGTGTCTTGAAACATGGTGGAAGAGTGGGGGCTGTGAGAAAAGAGACTGAATTTTAGATGTATTTTGGGAAAAAAAGCCAAGAAAGATTTGCTGGGGGATCACATTTAGGGTGTAGTTGAAATTGAAGAGTCAATGTTGACATTGAGGTTTCTGAGCATTAATTGACGTAGGAAGTAATGTCCTTAGCTGAGAACTGTATAAAGATTCTGAGAAAATAACTAACCAGTGACTTTTTTTTCCCCGCTTTTTCTATCTAAGGGATACAAACTGTAGACTAACAAATTTTGCTAAACCAAAGTCTCCAAGGGGATTTTTTGTTGTTGTTTTCCTCATTTTTTTTTTTTTTTTTTTTGCCTAATCATCTTTCAATAGTCAAAATGAACAAAGGTCAAATATCAAAGAGGTGGTGTCCCCTTAGGCTAGAAGAAGAAGAGGAAGGGGACAGGAAAGAAGAGTCAAATTCTAGTTACTCATGTCACTTATATCGTAAGACAGTATATACTCATTATGTGGGGTTGGCCAAAAAGTTTGTTTGTTCTTTGCCGGCTCTTTGGTAAGACGGCTCTAGTAGCGCTTAGTTGTCTTTAACTTCATGGGGAACAATTTTGTCGGCTTGAATTGCAACTGCTGTCATATCAGCATGCATTAAAAAAACTTACCCAAACTCTGAATTTTTGTGTGTCCATTTTAATATTGAAGATGGAAGAAATTATGTGACATTTTGGCATATTATGCTTTATTATTTCAAGAAAGGTAAAAATGCAACTGAAATGCAAAAAAAGAGTTGTGCAGTGAATGGAGAAGGTGCCGTGACTGATCGAATGAGTCAGAAGTGGTTTGTGAAGTTTTGTGCTGGAGAGATTCTTGCTGGACGATGCTCCATGGTCAGGTAGACCAGTTGAAGTTGTAGAGATCAAATCGAGACATTGAGAACAATTAACATTATATCACATGGGAGATAGCTGACATACTCAAAATATCCAAATCAATAAAGCTATTGGTGAAAATGAAAGGTGTGTCTTTTACGGAAAAATCTAAACGGACTTTTTGGCCAATCCAATACTTAGCAAAGCAATGCAGAAGTGGTTTTAAAAAGAAAACAAGGATAGTCTCCTCCACCTCCACCCTGTTGAGTAAACTGTTAATCATCTGCTGTGTATTCTTTTATACCTTTCTTCATGTGTGTGATTATGCTTATATAAATTTTTCAAACATGTGCACATTTGAAAATGGAATGCTATTCTAGGTTTTAAGCAGAAGCACTGTGCTGGTTTCACCCAGTGTGTCACGGACACCCCTCCCGGGCCACGTGGAGGCCAGGGCGGAGTCAGTGCAGGCCCACGGCCAGGGCAGAGCTGGATCTGTCTTCCACTGGCTCGGGAGAGCTGACTGTCGCCATGTCTTCCCAAATCTGCATTCAGTGACATCGTGGTGGTGTGAATATTTACACCATAAATTGTCAAAGGTAACAAACCAGGCCCCCTCTTGCCAGAGCCAGTTGTTAAATGTACCACCCACCTGACCAGGATGGACTTACCATTCCCCTCAGCTGACTACACTTTAGACAAACTTCCCGGCTATAGGTCCCTGACTTCCCTCTTATCTGAGCATTTACTTTAGACAGTTTTCCATTTTAAATACTTTCTCTGCTCCCGTGAGATGTTTTCCCAGCTTCTTACTAGTTGCACAACCCAGGACTGTCTGAAGGACCTGGGAGCCATCCTTTTAAAATGTCGCCAGGGAAGATGAGCACCCCTACCTCTGAGTCTCTGTGGGAGGGCAGGAGCTTACCTTCGGGTTCAGCCCTCTCTCACACAGACGGCCTCATCACATCGACCAGCCTCCGCCCGCTTCTGCAGGGACCTCAGCCCTATATGCCTCCTTGGGTTTCCACTCTGATCCCCCTGAAGCCACTGGTACCCAAGATGATGCCTTCATTGGAAGCTGTGGTTCAATGCCAGTTCAATCCTCGTCTAGAGTCTCCCCGTTCTGCTGCTCCCAATCTATATATCATTTCTTGGTGTTCTGTAGTGGGAGGGATTTTCTGAGATATGTAGTCAATCACGTGAGTACAAAAGGACGCAGTCTCTTTATTGTGTAGACCTAATGTTTCTTCCAGTAATTTCCTTCTTTACATTTAACTTTGCAATTGGGCTGATATATTTTAGTATATGGTGTGAGGTAAAAACTAATTTGACTTATTTTTCAAGCAGTTATCTATCGAAATAGAACCATTTAAAATTTCCTGTTTGCCATACTCTAAATTATATATACTTAGGTCTATTCCTGGACTTCATTCTGCTCTGTTAAATCTCTATTTGGGAGCAAGTAACATGTAAAGTATTTTCTAAATTATGGCTTCATAATATTTTTATTGCCTGCTAAATACAAATTTTAAAACTTTAATACCCTTCTCATTGATTTATCCCTCCACATATATCTTAGATTTAGTTCTAAAATATATATTAACTTATAAATTAATTTTGAAATATTAATATCTTCATAATATTTACTCTTAGGACTCTACTCAAGCATATAAAATGTTTAAGCTGAGGAATTATTTTAGAAGTACATTTCTTAGATAGCTTAACCCAAAGTAACCAAAGTGGTAGAGAAATTTTAAAAGAATATATCACGGTGAGTTTTCTATCTGCTAGTGAAGTGTTACTTTGGTTTTACATAAAGATTAGAGAAGAACTGAGAAGAGAAAGAGGGGGGGAAAGCAGGGAAGAAAGTAGTGTGATACGTCAGAACTGATGGATAGCTTTAAATTCCACGTTGGCTATCAATTCCAAATTTAAGTTCCATTGAATTCTGATGGAAACGACTTGTAAGTAATACATCTGACTCACGTGAGAATCACCATCTCTTCCTTTCTTGCTCTTTCTTTGTGGGGCAGGAAGGCTGCACTGTGTCTGAGCAGCCATCCTCCGGGCCAGCTGACCTGGAATAATCATGAGTTCACCGAAGATGCTAGGATTTTAGTATCCAGTGTGGTGAACTAGTGGTAGTTTTGTAGGAGCCCACCCATGACGGGAGTCTTCCTAAGGGGTACAAGCTTTTAGTGTAATGATTTAATTATACATTTGATATTGATAACCCAGGGGGAGCTTCTACTAGTAGTTAATGTGGTGTAAGTTATTTTTTGGAAAAGGATTGTGTAGATGGTTCTGATTTTTAACTCAGGAATGAGGTTTGTGGCAGTTTATAATCCCTGCCAGGCTCTGTCCAGGGGCGTTCACAAGCACTTGATGTGCATCTGCTGGTTGCTTTGCTCTCAGACCGTGACCATGAGGGTGTACTCCTTCACCCCATCCCAGAAGTTCAGCTGGTGGTTGCTGAACCCCTCTGTTGTTACAGTGGAGGTTCTTCTATGGCCCTCGCTATGTTTGATGTTAAGGGGAATATACGTGACTCTACTAATTGTATGGTGTGAGAGCGATGGAAGGTGTTCTGAGTTGTATTCCCCACAGGACCTGCCCCTGCCCTGATAACTCCTACTTCTTTGCGTATAGGTAGCAGTGCCTGTAAAGCAAGAAAACATTGTCTTCTTACTGTTCCAGTGAATTAGAGGAAAAGCTGAAGAATCAACTTGGATATCCTTTTTTATCTTTTTAGATCCTTTCAGTTCTTTGAACCCCGCATCTGAAGACTTCCCCGCTCCCCCACCTCTCTGGCGGTTTCCCTGCCACTCCATTTCCTGTGTCTTCTGTCCTCTGACTCTTACAGTCAGAGTTCTGTCGCTTGATCAGGAGCAGGGACTACAACAGGTCCTCATTATTCTTGGTTCCATATCTGGAAGTTTACCTACTCAGTGAAACTCACCAGTGACCCCAAATCAGCACTTGCTGTACTTTTGCTATCATTTGTGGACATGAGCAGAGTGGTGACAATTTGGAAAATTTGTTTCTTGACATTCATATTTATAGTGGAGATCAATCAGGGAGACACTTTGCCTGTTGATCATCTATCACGCTGTTGAGTATACACTTCATGGTCTTTTTACGGCCATGTTCTTTTTTGCATTTTTGTGCTTTTTGTTGGTGATTACATTGTTTGAAATGGCCCCAAGTGTAGTGCTGACGTACTATCTAGCGTCCTTAAGCTCAAGAAGGCTGCCATGTGCCTTGCGGAGAAAATACCTATGTTAGATAAGCTTTGTTTAGGCATGGTTATAGTGCTGTTGGCCATGAGCCAACAGTGTATATTAAGGCATCCTTTTTTTTTTTTTAAGATTTTATTTATTTATTTATTTATAGATAGAGGGGAAGGGAGGGAGAAAGAGAGAGAGAGGAACAGCAATGTGTGATTGCCTCTCACATGGCCCTCACTGGGGACCCGGCCTGCAACCCAGAGAAACAGCAATGTGTGGTTGCCTCTCACATGGCCCTCACGGGGACCTGGCCTGCAACCCAGGCATGTGCCCTGACTGGGAATCGAACTGGGACCGCTTGGTTCCCAGCCCGCGCTCAATCCACTGAACTACACCAGCCAGGCAAGACGTCTTTTAAAAATACATGTAAAACAAAGTTCTGTATTGATCGGTTAATGAAGATGTTATGACCACAGGCTTGCAGAAACCTAATCCTTTATTTCTTCTGGGGGCAATAGTTCAGTATTTGCTAACTCAGTGTCTGCAGTTACGTTATAGAACACAATTGCTGTGAGTAACGAGAATTGACTGTGTGCTGTTTTTATATCTTTAGGGCAAAGAATGTAAATCTCGATGTTTGTTTATTTAGTGGAAAAGTCTGTACACCCTAAATATAAACCAAGTCAATGGCACTTAGGGATGTGGGACAAGGTGCAGACCAGGGAAGAGCTTTGATAGGCCACAGCTTGGGGATCTGTCTGCTGGAGCGGGGGGTTCAGCGCATGTGGGGAAGGTCCTGCGCAATTAGCCACTGAGTCATCCCCAGCGAGGCAAGGGGCCAGCTGTGAACACAGCAAGGACCCTGGGGCGTAAGGTAGGAGTGACTCTGGAACGAAGGAGCCAGGGTCCTAGCTGGACTTTGCTACCCTTGAAGTGTGTAACTTGGGGAAAATAATTTCACCTCACTGGATCTCAGGTTTCTTATATGCAAAATGAGGCAACATGGCTAGGTTACTATTGTAAGTCCCAGTGAACTCAGAATGTGAAAAGAGGGAGTTGCACCTCTTGGGCTGCAACACAAGCTTAAACCCCACATCGTATTCTTTCCAAATGCAGAAATACAAATAACCAGATGTCTCAGGGTGTGAATTCTGCCTTCGACTGCATGCCACCTCGTCCAGACCATCTCACCGACAGTTCTGCAGCACGTGTGTTCCGATCAGACCTTCTGACACGAGAAAAGACCGCTTCAGCAGACCTCTTGGTAGGCTCTACGGGTGCTTTCAGTCACATTCTGCTTGAAGTTTGTACTTCAGGTCAAATGAAATATTTTCAAGGCTCAGTATGTATTCCCAAAACAGCAATAAATCACTCAGAAAGTTATGTGCTCATTTGCACATGGCTTCAAATTACTGATTTAGCCAGCTGAGGGCACACATTATGGTTTTTCAGCATATGATTTTTTTATTTCTGGTGTTCTGATCATTCAGTAATTAGTGGATACAGATGAAATTACAAGCTGCTGTCATTGCCTCAGATGGTCAGGTTTTCAGGATGCCAACTCCCAGCTCCTCTGGAGTTGACATAAATATTATGGAAGCAAAAAATTATAGTCATTTGCAGGGAAATCATGTGGTTAATTGCCAAGTGAAGCAGAGGAAAAATAGCAGAAGCACACATCATGTATCAGTTAATGTGAGCTCATTATTGCATGTTGCAAAGGGGTCTAAAAGGACTTTTCAATAGCAAAGTGAAAACAAAACTATTCTAAAAAATGCCATCTGTGAAGCCTCCAGATATGTCTGACTGGCTCATTTCCTTTCAAAAATAGTCCCTGCATTCCAAAAGCTATTAATAATGAATGGAAATAACCCCAGAGTAAAAATGGACCATGGCTGATGGAGTGGGACTTAATGTAAGGAGTTGCTATTGAAACAAACACGGAGAGGAATGTTCTGCAGACATGGTTTGTGCAGATATTTCAGTGTTTGCTGCAGATGGCACTTTAACACAATGTAAGACTCCCCAGGTCCTACACATGGGGAGATTATTTGGACAATTAATTTCAAACTCAGGATTTACTTTAAAAATTTCATTTCTAAATAAATATTACTTATTGAAAAATATATTGATGTTCCCCATCCCCATTTTCCTTTTTTTGTTATTTGGTAGACTTGTCATCATGGGAAAGACAATTGATAATCATGTAAGATTTTATAGGAAGCCAAAAATTAACCTAATTTGGAAGGACTGTTATTATATTTCCAGATCAGTAGATCACCAATCACCATAGAAAACTTTAACCTAATAATATTCCACATATTTTATTCTTATTTTTAAATTTCACATAAAATCAAACACTTCATCTATTGTTCAAAAACAAAGGTAAAGCTCTTTTAGATTCTATCACATCAAGTAATTAGCCTGGTATAGTGGTCAAGGTCATGAGCTCTGGAGTCAGATTCTCTGGTTTCGCTTTCTGTTCTGCCACTTACCAGCACATGACCTTGGGCAAGTTTTACATTTCTATATACCCTAGTATCTTCATCTATAAAACAGAGATAGTGCCAGTACCTACTTTGCAGGTATTGAGAATTATATGAGATAATATGCATGGAGCAGATAGTCTGATCTCTGGCATATATGAAGTGCTCAAGAAATGTAAATTCTCACTATTATAGTAGCATATAGCCAGAAGTTAAATGGTGGCCTTCTGTTATATAACAATTTTTAGGTAAGATGATAAAAAGAGCTGTTTTTTTTAATGAGGGTCTCTTACTGTTCTAAGCCCCTTATTTTATCATATTTAACCTCCACAATAAATCTAGGATATAGGAATTATCATTGCATTTTGTAAATGATGAAACTGAGGTTCATTGAGGTTAATAACCGTGCTTTTTGAAACAAAATAATAACTACTGCCTATTGAGCGATGGTTATGTGCCAGGCATTGTTCAAACACTTTAAATGGAGATCTTTCTCGATCCTCACAACACTTCGGGAGGAAAGTATTCGTAATATAAACATTTGCACGTGAAAGAACATAGACACGAGGAGATTAAATAACTTGTACAGACACATATAATTAACAAGTGACAAAAGTTGAATTTTTTTCCATCAGTTTGACTCAGAATTTTTGTTCTCAACGAATATGCTGAAAGAAAAAACAAAGGATTCACAGCTATGTAAAAAGAGTTACTTATAATAAATAATAAAAAATAAGAAATGTGTGCAGAGCATAGAAATAGAAAATTCACAGTGGGAGAAATAACAAATGGCCAATATCCATCTGATATTGCTATTGCCAAGTTCTCTGAAAAAGACACAAATTAAAATTATAATGAGATACAATTTTTCACCTATCAGATTTGCAAAATATCAAAAGATCAACAGTGTTGTTGTTACAAACTCTACAGAGGTCAATTTGTTGAAACCTATAAAGATGGGAAATGTACACACCCTTGGACCTAGCAGTCCTACAACTCTATCTGAATATTTTATAAAGATGTTCATTTATATAAAGATGTTCATTAATAGTAAAAAAAAAAAATGAAAACAACCCAAGTACATCAGCAGGATAATGCTTTGATAAGCTGTAGTTTTTCCATACTGTTGTATGCTTAAAATTCCACCTATTGGCCAAGGACTCCCGAATTTATATCTCTGAGTCAGCTTCTCTTGAACTCCAGACTCACTTATCCCACTCCCTACTCAGTATCTCTGCTGGTATAGCTAGCAGAGATTTTAAATTCTGCATGTTCCAAAAGGGAAGTCCTAGGACTATTTGATCTGGAAGTACAAAGGGCTAGTACTGGGGAGACTTCAGAAGCTGGCGGAGACCATAGTGAAAGCAAGAAGTATGAGGAGCTGGCTGCGTGAGTGATCAAACCAACTCGCTTTTTTCAGTAGTTTGGTGGCAGGCTGAGCAGGGCAGGAAGGACGATGAGTGAATTCCTAGTGGGAATGTCAAATATGCTTCACTACCTCAAGCGGAAAGCAGTTAGCACCACAGGTCTATCGGAATACAAGTTTCTTTGGACCAATTACTATTTGCGACATTGGAGGTGATTTTCTTCCTATAGTGAGGACTTGTAGTAGCTTCCTTGGTACACTGTGGCACTCCGCAGTACAATCTCATGTACTATTTTGAATGCTTTACCTGTGTTTGTCACATGGTACTTGTACCATGAGGAAGGTATTATGATTATCCCATTTTACAGATGAGGAACCTGAGGCATGGAGGCTGAATTCACTGCCCTGAAAAAAATCTCTTGTTGAGAGTCAAGGATCTAACAGGCAAGGAGTGGGAATCTTAGACTTGGGATGAATTTCTCTGAGGATGTACAACTTAAAAACCTCAAACCCCAGATTTTCCTGAATCTCCTGGGCTGACTCGCTGTAGAAAGCAGCCTTCCCTTTCTTGAAGACTATGCAAGGCCTTCCTGAGGTAATAGCTTTGCAAGGTGATGCTTTTCCGCTTCAAGATCAGCTCCCACCTCCACATTGCTTTTGGATAAATGAGGTCAAGTCTCAGCATAGGCTGGTTGAGTGACTATTGTCCCTGTTTGGGAGGAAAAGAATTATTCACCAAAGAGCGGTGGGGCCTGGCTCACAGGTACCAGCAGAACTGGGAGAACATGCCTAGGAATGGAACCTGAGGGTGCTGGACCAGGGAGGGCAGGCTGTGAGCCTAGAGATAATTGTTATAGGATGCTTACTGATGACTCAGGATTTAATATCTTGTCAAGGACGCCTGGAGCCAGTCCTATTACCCCAATACCTAATATATTCTCGTGTATATACCGAAGACAGTTTTCCTTGACTCCCTCGCGGACTTGTACAAGGTGTTGAGTGCAACATCATCAGTAGTGAGCAGAAGCTGGAGTGACCCGGACATCCCCCTGGGAGAGTAGATGGTTCGGTGGTGGTGGCAGCACAAACAGCAGTTAGATTCATGGACTGAGTGCACCATCAATGGGTCTTAGAGTGAAAGCAGCAAGAGTCTAAAACATCCATACTCACTTTGCAAAACCACTCATAGAAGATGTTTAAAATCTATACGGTGGAAGAGAATGGGAGTAGGTTGTGGAGATAAAGTGAATACGATGCAAGGACCAATGATGATACTGTGCTATGAACTGAGGAGTGGGGTTCACCCAACCCTCTGCGCCTACATTAAAGGAAAGGAAATAAAGCAAGTATGTGGGGACAGCAATGAGTAGTAGAGAGAGCAGAAGAATGGGAAGGGAGCACGCAAGGAAATCTGACTTCAGGACAGGCCAAGGTGAGACTAAATGCAGTATGCACACCAGAGGGGGGTCAGCAGCAGGAGTGAGAAGTTCAAATCAGAGTTCATTTGTGTGTGATTGAAAACTCTGACCCAGTTGCCGAGGGGGGATTCAGGTCGAAGGACACTCAAAGAAGCCAAGGCTTTGGGGCATCTTCCTACGTGGGCCTTCGCCAATGGGTGAGTTTTGGGTAGATAGAAACGGAAGAGTACCCCCAGCAGTGCAAAAGAACAGCATGAGGGAAGGGACCAAAAAGTGGATGGTCTTCACTGTGCATGGAGTAGATGGCTGGCCTCAGCAGAAGGATACGTTTCACAGGGGAGAGGTCATGAGGGACGCAGCTGAACAGATGAGAAGGGAACCTGGGTGAGCACTCAGTCCGTCCAGTGATAGACAGCTGTTGCTGAAGGGTGGACCATGAAGAAGACTGTATGTGAGGAAGTTAGATTAGGAAGCGGCATATGAGCAGAGTGGGGGCTAAGAGACAGTCATTGGAGGCCCTGGGGGCTGCTGCAGGGAACCCGGAGTGAGGTGAATTCTTGAGCCAGGGTGCAAGCAGGGGGTGATGGCAGGAAAGGGCCAATTTATAAGACCTGGCAAACTAGCTAGATGTAAAGAATCAGTGGAATTGTTGTCAGTTTTTGGAATTTGGGATATTATTTTACTATGAAAATGTTACACTGTTTTAAAATGCGAGGTAGCATAATACAGTGGTTAAAAGAATGGACTCCGCAGTCAGACTGTTTGGGTATGATACAAATAATGTCCCTTTTTTTAATTCCAAAATCTTTTATTGCAAAATCGTCAGCCTGCAATTCTGTAACATAACAATATCACACTCAAGCACACCAGATGACATTTTAGGTGAAATGTTCAAATTAACTCTATAAATTATTACACCCATATTATTACTGCACCAGCCGCACTCAGGCAGGCATTGCTTCTGCTGCACCCTGTATTTTGTCTCAGCTACTTCCTAGGCGTGCTGCCTCGCCCTCTGGCCTGCCTCTCTATGCCTCAGAAGCAACGCCTTACCTGTGAAATTGGGAAACTATCTCCTAGGAATGTTTCGAGAGTTAAATGAGCTAATATTTGTAAAGCACTGAGAACATTCGCCTAGCACTTAGTAAATGCTCTTAAATGTTTGTTAAGTAAATATGCATAAAGGACACTTTTCCTTGGTTTGGGATGCAGATGCCTTTTCTTCCCACTTAGAAATGGTGCCGGAGGGCTTCTATTACAGAAATACACAGGTGTCGAAGCACCTTGAGATAGGGTATGGCTTTGGCGTCCCCATTTTGGATCTAGGGCCTGGTAGCCACGAAGAGACTAGTTTCTAGGACCTACAGCCTGAACACCTAAAGCTGTGATAATTCTGATATTCTGGATTTTCCTCTCTCCACAGCTCCTCCCTTAATCCCTGGAGCGAGCTCTTTTTGTGAGGCTGACCTGGATTTTATGGGCCAGTGCACTTACCTGGGGAAAGTGTGCAGCTCCACCTTCTGATACACAGCTGTCTCTGGTCAGCGGGGACTGGGAGGTCCCAGATGCATGGGCTGGGCCCTGAGAGTGGCCTGGGCTGTGGGTGAGGTGGCATCTGCTACGTGCCTGACGCTCAGAGAAGGGCCGGCATGACCTGAGGTCATCCAGCACTGCCTGATGAGGCACACTTTTCTCTCTCATTTCAGTTGTATTAATTTTCATACATTATTATCAAACATAGGGGAGAGAGAGAAAAAAAACAACTTCCCCCATTACATTTCCTGGCCTTGTGGATGACAGGTGTTAACACTTTCTTTTTATCTTTAGTTTACCAAGTTTTTTAGCTAAGAGAAAATGGTAAAAAAAAAAAAAATACTCTCCAACATTCCTTTCTTGGAGGAGCTCCCATGTTGGAAAGAAAGAGAGGTGTACATAGATAATCACAGATCACTGCTGTGAGAGCCACTTCGAGGCGAGCCTGAGGGCCATGGCAGGGCTGGGCCTCAGGCCTGTGAAGGCTGCACCGACAGGCTGGCAGTCCAGGTGCATTCTGAGAGAGGAGTAGAAGTTTGCCGGGAGGAAAACGGAGGCCACGTCACTCACTGGTTGTATGACCGTGAGCAAGTGACTTACACTTCAGAATCTCAGTTTCTTTAGGAGTGAAATCCAGTCACTAGTTTGCCTAATTGTTAATGGAGTGTGGAGATGAAATGATAAAGTGCTTATGAAGTGCAGGCCTGGCACAGAGTAAAGGCCAGTGAGTGTTTGTTGAGTGCAAGAATGTGTAAATGAATGAGTGAACGGTGTGCACAGGTGCACAGTCCTGAAAGGTCAGGGCAAAGCTGGCAACACAGGGTCACTGCCTAATTGTTGTCTAGTTAATTGACTTTTACCCAGTACTCCTAATTTAAAAATATAAATTATGAGCAACCCCTGACATATTTATCCCTTCACTTAAAGGTAAAAATTAAAGAATGCTAAGATTCTTTTTTGTCCTGCCTTCTAATCCTTTTTTATTTTATGAATAAGCTTGGGGATTTTGCCTGGATCAGTTCTGGTGCGGGTTTGGGTGCTGTAGTCCATGGGTTTCCGTTGATTCTGGAAGATGGTGAGTGCCAGCTATAGAACTCCTAGTTTCTTTAAAGGCATGAACTGTTGAGGACGGAGTTATTAATTGAGAGAGAATAACTGATGCTAAGAAATGAATCATGAATGACCAAGTGATAGACCTGAGTCTCAGGATCAGATCCCTGGTGTTCAAGTTCAAAATCTGCAACTTGGTTGCTCTGTGCCTTTGGTAAATTACTGAGTGTTTCTGAACTTCATGGTTTTTTTTGTTTGTTTGTTTTTATTTACTTGGAAAATGCATTGCAGGCATATGGAGTTCTTTGTGTTTATCTTGTAAATACTAGTTGAGGGTCCGCCACGTGCAAAGCACTGTGCCAGATGCTGGGGATACAATGATGACAAAAACTGCAGTTCCCACCCTTGTGGAAATTCAAGTCTCAAAGGAATGATAGATAGTAAACAAATAATCACAAAAATAAATAAGTATCAACTATGATGAGTACCACAAAGAGCTCAGTGAGATTTAAACTGACACCTGATATTTCTATGGCTCCTATAAGAAATACCAAACACTTACTGGCTTAAAACACACAAATTATCTTTCAGTTCTGAAGGTCAGAAGTCCAACCTGGGTCTCACTGGTATAAAATCAAGATACTGGCAGGGTGTGTTCCTTCTGGGAACCATTGTCTAGAACCTTCCCACGTGTCCTGGCTTGGGATCCCTTTCCTTCTTCAAAGCTAGTAAAACTGCATTTCTCTATTTTTTTTCCATAGTCACTCTTTCTTTGACTGACTTCTGTCTCCCTCTTCCACTTCTAAAGGGTCCTGTGATTATATTAGGTCCACTTGGATAATCCAGGATAGTCTCCCTAGTTTCAGGTCAGCTGATTAGCCATCTAAATTTCATCTGTGACCTTAATTCCCCTTTGGGGAATGAATGTGGATATTTTTGGTAGGTCATCATTTTGCCTGCTGCAGTTGGGTAAAACAGGCTGGGGAATGGGGTCAAGGGTGGGGGATGACTTTCCAAGGAGAAGTACACAGGTAGACAAAGACCTTGACATGGGCTTCCATCGAATTGGTGAAAAAGAAGAATGTGTTTGAAGGTGAATGAGGGAATAGTAGTGCAAACCAAGGTTTTAGAGGTAGACTAGATTTTTCAGGACCTTTTTTGCCTTTGTTCAAGTTTTGTGATTTAGTCCTACATGCATTGGAAGTTGTTTAGAGTACTGAGTAGGGCAGGCATCCTGTGATTGGCATTTAAGGATTATTCTAGGTCCTTGGAGGAGAGTAGATTGGGGAGGCTGCTGTAGTCACCAGAGGGAGTGATGTGTAAGAATCTTTATTACAGCGCCTGATAATTAGTAGGGAGTCTCATGTCTGTAGTTCTCTACAGCCAGGTGGTTTTCTGGCATCTCCCTCACCACACGGTTGTTTTTCCCCATTCTACTTCTCTCTCAAAGGCTCTCTTCATTTTTGATGCCTGCCTTCACTTTCTTTTGCCAACTCCCAATATGATTTAAGATCTGGCTCAAGATTCATGCCTCTAAGAAGTATTTAGTGACTTACTTGATTCTGCACCAGTCACTGCCTTTGCTTTGTGCATATTTTGAACAATATCACTCTCTGCATGTTCACTTTTAGCTTCGCCACCTTACTCCTAATTAAGCCTACTCAGATGTCTCACTCAAGCACATCTGTCCTGGCTAAATTCCAGAGACACTTTAACTGAGACAGACCAGAGAGTTAAATCTCCAAGTTTGAATATTAGGATGCCAGGGTCTAATATCATCTACCATGCCCCGATATCGAATATTGCAGATTTGAGATGAAGCATATTTCCCACTGCTGACCACTTAGAGCCCTATTTAGTTTGCATAAGGCTAGTTTTTGCTGTAGTAACAAATAGTGTGGGTATCGCAATGGCTTATGACAAGGGAGGTTTAATTCTTCTTCACGCTACTTGCCTATTACTGGACATGTATGGGCTTTGCTCCATTTATCATTTTGGGACTCAGGCTAATGGAACCTGGCCTCTTTGTGGAATGTTACCATTGACTGTGGTTTATGGGCTGTCTCAGCATTAAATGCTCTGGCCTCAAAGTCATACACCTCTTTTCTATCCGCAATTCTGACCAGAATAAAGCTGACTTCCAGAAGGCTGAGGAGGGGGAGAAGAGGCAGTGCAATTCTGTCATGTGTTGGAAGGGCTAGAACATTTGACAGAAAGCATGAATGACTAGTATTTTCACTGTGATCGGTGGGTTGGGGGGTCAGTGCTCCTGGTGCCCCAGATCTGATAACCAAATTATAATACTAGAGTTTATAAGTTCAAGTCCTCTCTCTATGACTTGATCTGTAGGCCTGAGATCCTCCTGGGTCTCGCCTCTGAGGTCCTGTTCTAATTAATAATCAGCTTGTTTCCCTCAGTCCCTGATAATGTTGTCTTCCTTTTTGGTCCGCATCCCTAAGGACTGGAGTCTCATCTATTCACATGTCAGAGTCCTGCTACCTGTAGGCAAATCATGACACGGGTCTGAATTCCAGACCCTTCCCTAGTGGTTGTGTCTGCTCCAGTCATTAGCACCACCCCTTTCTTGCTGCCTGTAAACAGCCACGCATGTCACCAGAGTCTCTGGGTGTGTTTTGATTTTGCTCTATCTGTAAGAGATTAAATTTCTAATCTCTTCCCCCCTCCATCCCCTATTTTTTTGCTCAGCATCTAACGTGATGTGACACAGTGAATATAGTGAGTATTTAATAACCACTCCTTGGGTGAAAGAATGGGGAGACACAAACTTATCTTGGGACTCATTTAGTGTCACTAAACGTTTTGGCATTTCATCAGGAAAATAGGGTAGTAATACTTAATTCAGGAAGGCATTAGGAGGATTAGATATGATCAGTGTGGTATGCACTGGAATCGACATCCCTTTACAAGAAATGTCAATAGTATTAATGACACGATGTGGCTGAGTCACAAGCCACCAGATGCAGAGTAGCACCCTTTGGTGTGCTCCAGCGACATTCTTCAGTGAGGGATGGGACTTTTGTTTTCTTGCTTCTCACCTACCTCTGAACTGCCCGCCTGCAGCCTTCTCCTGAGGTTCAAGCAAAACAGCACCTTGATTTACTTAAGTTTTTTTTTTTTTTTTTTTGTTGGGAGGGGCAAACAAGGTGGATTCTGGAACAAACATACAGATAGTTTTTTCACTCTTCTACTTTGATCCTTTTTTTTGCAGTCATTGCATTGGTTTGATTTTGACTTGATGCTTCAAAACTTCTTTTATGACTTCATTGCCTTATGAAAGATTCTTAAGTTTAAATGAATAGAAAATACACATCTAAATACTGTACTGAAGCCTTTGAAATCTGGTATCTGTTTGGTTAGCATTTTGATCACTCAACACAATGTGATGGACGGTAATAATGTTCTGACCTAAACACACATCTGAAGGAAAGAGAGCCGGGCCTGTCATGCAGCTTGTCATTTGCACTGAAAGACCAAAGTAGAAATACCACGATGTTTTGATTGGTATCAGGTCTTGGTGAAATTTCAGTTACCGAAGTGTTTGAAGTGAGTAACTTGATCAATAAATTAATTTTGTTGTAATCTGTAGACTACAGTGTGCTTCATTTTATAACAGGTGACATGGTAATAGGTTTTGCATTCTTTTGGCTAAAAAAATTACTAGTTGTTAAAGGACTGTCAACCACTCACCATTAATAGAGTGTTCCAAATTCTTTTGGCTGAAAATTCTGAAGATTTCAAAGAGTTTTTCTAGGAGGGATTCAGCACAGCAATGAGAGTTACCTGTGTTTCTTTGCATGTTGTAATAATCCAGGTGTGGTCTACTCTAGCTTGTGATGGAGTAAAAGCCCAAAAATATTCTTAGGAAAAACAGAGTAAGTTCAAATTTTATTCTGAAAATTTAAGTGCACAGTAACTTACTTGTTCATTCTTTGATTCTTGCAAGAATTCATCAATTAATGATAGTGAGGATGGGACTTTGATATTATTTTGTTAGTGCCTTTTTTTTAAACAACTTTTTAAAATTGTTGTTCAAGTACAGTTGTTTCCTTTCCCCCTACCACTACTCCCCCACCCCAGCCATCCCCACCTCCCACCCTCGATCCTATCCCCCTTTGGTTTTGTCCATGTGTCCTTTATAGTTGTTCCTGAAAATCCTTCCCCCATTCCCTCCCCATTACCCTCTTCCCCCTCCCCTCTGGTTACTATCAGTTTGTTCTTTATTTCTATGTCTCTGGTTCTATTTTGCTTGCTTGTTTGTTTTGTTGATTAGGTTCCACTTATAGGTGAGATCATATGGTATTTGTCTTTCACTGCCTGGCTTATTTCACTTAGCATAATGCTCTCCAGTTCCAACCACGCTGTCACAAAGTATAGGAGCTCCTTCTTTCTGCTGGGTAGTATCCCATCATGTAATGATATACATTTTAGAATTTCACCTACTCAATGGTTATGAAACTCCAGTGCAAAATTTAAATGTGTCTAGTACCACAGTGCCATAATTGATTTTTTAAAAATCTCTAGTAAAATATGTATCTTGTTCAATTGAAATATGTGTTCGCTATAGATATTAAGTTGATTTTTTTATTCATTGGCTTATCCAGTTAGGTCATGGTTAGTACTAGTGAATCTTCTAACTCATGTGAGTTCATTATAGTTAAGTGACCTCATGTCCTTGTTTGCATGGGATAGTGTTGTCTCTGTGAAGTTAAATTAATACTGCTTTCTTTTGCTCATAGAAGTATTTTGATTTGGAGTGATACATTATATTATTGCTCTACTTAGTCCCAGCCGTTCCAGTGTCATTGGCTTAGTTTCAGCATAGAATGGTAAAGCACTGTCTTTGACTGCTTTACAAATGCCTTCTGTATATTTTTCACAACTTTTATGTTCTGGGACTCTAGGGGCATTTTACTTTGCTTCTAGCTAGTAATGAAATGCCAGTGGAAACCTCTAGCTAAAGAACGAATTTATAAGAGAACTTCAGAATTGATAAGAATGTACATAATCAATACATGTTTTACTATACTACAGGAGGGCAGGAATCTTGACTCTTTTATTCACCATCGAACACCTAGCACCTTGCACAATGCTTGAGTATAGTAGAGATTCAATAGTGCTTGTTGAATGAATAAGAAATTTAAAAAGTTACCCATTTTTTTAAATTTAAGAAAATTGAGATTTCTTCACACACACATTTTTCTTCCTAAAGATATGAAGATACTCCATGACCACTGTTGGAATCATTGTTTATTAAAGTATTTCTCAGGCATTGTTTGAATAAGGATCACTTGACATTTGGCCAAAAAAATCAAACTCTCAGATTGTACTGGGAGTCTGGTTCAGTATATAGCCCAAGGACATAATGGGCATCCCATGTAGGATCCTGTCTAGCTCCATATCTGAAATTTTTGTTTCCTTTGTTTTCAAAAGGACATTTGCTTGACTTCCTACTGGGCTGTCCATCTTTCTACAAAGTCACTAGTTATGGAGAGAATCTTAGACTGCAAAGGCAACTGGGTTCCACTATACAACTGATTTTATCACTTCCCCTCTCCGGACCCAAATTTGCTCCACCTTAAATCGACAAGATTGAACTACAAGATCTGTCAGACTTCCTGCAACTCTATTATCAGGTAATTCTTTTTTTTTTAAAAAACTATATTTTATTGATTATGCTGTTACAGTTGTCCCACTCTTCCCCCCTTCTTGCCCCCCACCCCCTTTCCCCCCCCTTTCCCCAACCTTTAGTTTTGTCCATAGGTCATACACATAAGTCCTTCTGCTTCTGCACTTCCTATACTATTCTTAACCTCCCCCTGTCTGATGTCTACCTCCCGTTTATGCTACTTATTCCGTGCCCCATTCCCACCCTCTCCCCCTACCACTCCCCTGTTGATGTTCCTCCATACCTTATATAACTCCCTTTAACATTTCATACTATAAAGGCTGGGTGGTGATGAACTTCTTGAACTTGACCTTATCTGAGAAGCACTTTATCTGCCCCTCCATTCTAAATGAAAGTTTTATCTTTGAAACCTGACAGATATCTGGTCAGATAAAAAGTGCTACATGAGACATTTTTAACAAAAAAAAGCATAAGTGCCTTGTCTTTGTTGCTTCATTTGCCAGTAAATTATCTATGGATTAATCACTACTGAAAAGATAGCTTTCTGCACCAATTTTATTTGGGATTCACTGGGTACTTGTGTTGGGAGCTGACTGATAACTTTTCATTTGTGATAGAAAGTCATTTCGTAAATCTTACCAATTGTCTTTTAGATCCCGCTAAAGCTATTCCTACAGATAATAAAATAAAGCCCTTTGTTTTTGAGTAAAATACACAAAAGTTAAGAGCTTCACCTATCCATGTGTCCTGTTACTAAATTCTAAGCAGCATCATAAATAATCTTCTGCAAAACATGCCAAATAGATCCCACAAAAGGAAAAAGAATAGACCCCGGTGAGTACATTCACAGTTCATCAGATTAACTACCTATATTTGGAGCTCGAGGAAGTAAGCCAGATTAGATCAATTTTTTTTTTTTCTAGAAGCAGAGAGAGAATAACTTGAAAAACTTTTAGTGTTGGGGAGGAACCCAAGAAGTCAAGGCTTGGTGAACAGTGAGTCATGAGTGTCTAAAAGTCACTGTCAGTAAGAGGGGAAAGATGGTCACGTCTGGTTCGTAAAGGAGGAACAGCAAACTGGCTTATTTCAGAATGTGTCTTGGGCTGTTGCTGAAGCTGGAAGGGAGGATTCTGTGAAGTGATGTGATAGGAGGGAGAGGGAAGAGTCGTATGCCGGCAGTTTCTTTCTGCTAGGCAGGCTGCCTCTGGAGTAGTCCTGAGTGTCCTCTCAGGGGTGGCATTGATTTTCTTGCATTCTTATGTAATTGCTTAACACCCCACTTCTTCCTTAAGGTGGATCCCGTACAAAGAATAATTATTTATTATTTCGTGTAATCCACACACTGATGTCTCATAGTAGACTTAATACTAATCAACACAATTATTTCTCGAGGTTGCAGCTATAAAGAGCAATGAGCAGGCTGAAAAACTGTTTCTGGAGTTGAGTTGGTGACATTGGCTGCTGAAAATGGAGAGAAAAAGTGGGAAATACGTAGTGAATGTTGACCACTGTGAAAACCAGTCGGTGAGTATTGGTGGCACCTGTGTGGTGTGTTCTGCTAGCTCAGAGTCTTGTTTTCAATATTTATAGAACTCTAATATTTTATATTACAACATGGTCTTTCCCCCAAAGAATTCTTAATCAAAGGTTTATATAGAAACCAATTTTCAGCTATTATTGCTTATTAATTAGAATATTTGTATTTTATGCAATGTTTGCATATTTGGGACATCTATTTTAACACTCACTAATCTAAGATATTAGCAATTTTGGGTAACAATTTAATAGTCTGTTGAAATAATTCTCTACAGCTATCATAATTCAAATATAAGCCAACACTCTGCATTTGATTGCATTAACAAGTGATGCTTTTAAAATGTGATATAGATTTTTGTGTTAACCGCTTAGAACTGTTGGAACTCAAATATTTCTACATATTTTGAAAGTCAGAAGATAATCTTTTTTTTTTTAAGATTTTATTTATTTATTTTTAGAGAGAGGAGAAGGGAGGGAGAAAGAGCAATGTATGGTTGCCTCTCACATGGCCCTCACTGGGGACCTGACCTGCAACCCAGGCATGTGCCCCGACTGGGAATCAAACCGGGACCCTCTGGTTCCCAGCCCACGCTCAATCCACTGAGCTACACCAGCCAGGCAGAAGATAATCTTGTAGTGAAGATTAGGCCTAGGAATCAAATTATCCAGCAAATCCTTTAGACTGGTCTCTACTTAACTACTTAGGAATTTATTTTCTTGGTAAGGAATTGTATTAAGGTGAAATATTAGAGTTCAGTTACATACAATATTATTTGACCATCGTTCATGTTTGTAAAAGAAGAAAACTAGCACTGCGTATTTTGGGATCGCCTTTTATGTAGCTGACGAGAGCCCTTGATAATAGATGTTGAAATAGAAATGTACTGAATGAAATCAGTAAAGTTTGATTGGACAATTAGATCGTGTGAGGAAACATATTTCTGTTCCGCGTGCTAACGTGGAATTACAGGGCAGAGAGATTGGTCTCTTGATTCTTGGTCAGTTCCTCCTCCTCTGAAAATGTTCTTCATGGTCCCCCGGCCTGACGACTCTGTCCCTGTGTCTACACAGTGTTAAGACACTCAGAAAAAAAGGTCCCTTTAGTAAGACATTAGTCATCCTGAAGATTTTCCTAGACAATGCTGAGCATTTTCAAATAAAGGGCATGGATCTTGCTGACTGACAGAATGCTCCACTTTACATCTGGATATTTGGACATACACTGAGGGCCATTTTTAATCCATTTTCACCGGTGAATTTAAATAGCAGTTGAAGGTCACATAAAAAAGGGTAATTTAGGAGTTTGTTTTTCCCTCTAAAAAAACACAAAATGGTAAATTAATCTTTTTTCAGGTATGAGCAGAGAATTTAGAATTATATTCCATGAACAGAGCTGATACACATTATATATATATATATATATATATATATATATATATATATATATAACATATATATATATAATCTCTGTTAAATAATCTCTGTTATATATATATATATAACAGAGATTATTGGCTTTTACCAAGAGCTAATTAACTATAATTCATAGATCTCCAGCTGCTCAAAATTTTAACTTTGAGAGATTCACTTGTATTAAGATGGAGGGGAAACTAAAACAGTGAGGGTTACTCTGCTCCCAGAATCTCACTTCAACTCTTTAGATCTAAGTTTTCTCATTTTGAATATGATCCAAGAAAGTTGTTCTTGAAACCTTAAGGTCTCTAGAATATTCACTGTGAGATGTTTTTTTCCTTACATAATCTCCTTATGCCAGCTTGCCACCCAGTGATATTTAACAAATTGCATTAAATATTATGAGGATGAATGATAATGTTTATTCCTGTATTTTAACATCAATAATTATATGAAATAATTAACTGTACGCTATCTAGATTTCCTTGTTTTGAGAAGAAATTATTATAAATGTATTCATTTATTCTTTCAGTCAGGTTTCAAATGAATTTATTTGATCAAATATGCCACAATATGCCACAATCTGGTTTATACTTGTCAGAATTCTATTACTTTAGCCATCAAATATAACAGCTCCCATTTCCCCATCCTCTTCTATGTATAGCCATTTACGTGAACAAAAAATCATGAAGATCGCAGTTCACCATGTTGGTTTCCAGTGTCAAGTGATGTAACTGGCCGTGTTGATACTGATTTAACTGGGGTCGGCACCAAGGCAGGGGCCCGTGGACCCTCAGAGTTTCCAAGCAGAGAATCACCGTCAGGTGGTGTTTGGGACAACTCCGTTTCTCTGGGTTATGATGTAACACACATGGAAATACTCTTGATGTGATATTTTGGCTAAAAACCATTCAATCAATTAAAGATAACACTGTCCTTTGAAAATCTGCAGCATTCTTTAAACATGTCAGGTTACTTTTTTTTTTTTAAATTAATTTTTTTGTTTAATTACAGTTATTTGCAGCCTCTCCCCCCCCCCCCCCCCCCCCCCCCCCCCCCCCCCCCCCCCCCCCCCCCGACCTACT